>MCJB01004014.1:102793-119915 GCA_002018475.1 Nicotiana obtusifolia
TATATATATATATATATATATATATATATATATATATATATATATATATTCAACAAGCTCTAGGAGCTGCTCAATAGTTGTGATGATATAAAGCTGACATTAATAAGAATCATTTATGTTTTTGATGTTTGGTTTTAACATTTTTGAGATGCAAACTTATCAACTACTTATTTCTTTTGTTATTAATGTTTTCTAATAATTTATTAATGTTTTCTAATAATTCATCTTTAATTGACCGTATAGCTTGTCCATTTAATCTTTTTTGACCATTGTTTATCGCAGTAAAATTCTACCGATTTTAACCTTTTTTAAACCACTTTTAATTAATCTTATATATCCGCAATTGTTGTATGAGTTGTTGTTAATTTTTGAGGAAAATAATTTTCTGCATCAAGTAGACCTTAATAAGAACTTCTTAAGTTGGTATGGTATTGTTTGACATGATCAATCTCAATTGGTTTTTGTAGAAATGGGAAGTGGAAGCTGGTCTTTGTCAAAGGTGGAGTGCAAAATGATGATTTCTGGAGAGCAATCTTCAGCAAACGAGAGAAGAGGAAGAAGAGAGATCAACGAGACTATGGAGAGAACATTTCTCTGATATCAAAAAATGAACAAAACTAAATACAGAGGCTAACTACCTTCAGTTATATACTGTACATCTAACTGGCTTTTAACTTAGCTGTGTCCAGCTGTCACTAACTACCTAACTATCATTAACTAAAGCTAACTAACTATTGTTAAACTACTATTATTTCAACACCCTCCCTCAAGTTGAGGGTTGAAATATGTCTTTTAAACCCAGCTTGGATAAAAGATAGTCATGCTGCAGTTTGCCAAGGCTCTTTGTCAGTAAGTTTGCTAGCTGCTCCTTGGTCGAGATATGAAAGTTTTTGATCACCCTTTGAACGATCTTCTCCCTAATAAAGTGATAGTCATTGTCAATATGCTTAGTTCTCTCATGAAAACTGGAATTGGCTGCAATCTAAATGGTAGCTTTATTGTCACAATATAGAGAGATAGGCAGGTTGACATCAACTCCCATCTCCTTGTACAATCCTGTTAACTTGGTCAGTTCAGCAATTGTGGAAGTCATGCTTCTTAATTCCGTCTTTGCGGAGCTTCTGGCTAACGTGTCCTATTTCTTTGACTTCCAGTATATGGTAGCCTTCCCAAACTTCACTAGATACCCTGTAACAGACCTCCTAATTTGTAGACAACCTCCCCAATCTGAATCACAATAGGCTACAAGTGTGCTAGAGTTGTCTGAAGGCATTAATAGGCGTAGACCAGGAGCTGCATTGATGTATCTTACCATTCTGAGAGCAGCCTCTAGGTGTGACTGCTTTGGCTTGTACATAAACTGGCTGAGAACTTGCACAACATAGGTAATATCAATTCTGGTCATAGTGAGATATAACAATCTTCCTCTGAGCCTCTGATATTGACTTGGCTCTGCTAATAGGTTGTCATCTTTTGTTATTTCAGATACTGAGTCTCCTTTGATGAAAAAATCATATTCTTCAGATGTGAGTTCACATTAGATTCCAATGGAGTACCAGCTGGTTTGGATCCTCCTAATCCCATTTCAGAGATAAGTTCCAATGAATATTTTCTTTGACTCATTACTATGCTTTTCCTGGATCTAGCAGATTATATCCCAAGAAAGAATTTTAGTTCACCCAAATCTTTTATTTTGAACTTGAGCTTGAGATCATTTCTGGTTTTGACTATCAAATTAGAACAACTCCCTCTCATTAGCAGATCATCTACATAGACCAAGACAACTACCAGCGCGGCCTGCTCTCTTTTGGTGAAAAGCGAATAATCATAGTGACATTGAGTAAAGCCAATATCTAGTAAAGCATATCAATCAACTTTTTGTTCCATTGCCTAGGGGCTTGCTTCAAGCCATACAATGATTTATGGAGTTTGCAGACTTTAGGAATCCCTCTGGCTTGCAAACCCCTAGGGAACGTCCATATAAAATTCTTCTAGAAGACCACCTTGCAAAAAAACATTATGGATCATCCATTAGGTAGATAGGCCAATGCTTGGCTGCTGCAATAGCAATGACAGATCTCACAGTGACCATTTTGGCCACAAGAGAGAAAATTTATGTGTAATCTAGCCCCTTCTGTTGGCTATAGCCCTTACCCACTAGCCTAGCTTTATACCTCTTCACAACTTCTTAATGCAGTGTACTTCACCTTGTATGCCCATATGCAGCCTGTAGGCACCTTGCCGGGAGGAAAGTCAACAATACTCCAAGTGTTGTTATCCTCTAAGGTTGCAATTTCTGACTGCATATCCTCCATCCACTGTTTATGCTTCACAGCTTCAGAATAGGACTTAGGCTTTGCAATAGCTAAATAAGTAGTAAGAGCAATTCCAAAGACTGAGATATGTTGGCATAGGAAACATAATTGGACATAGAATAACAACAATTAACATTCCCTTGCTTCTGAGTGACATAGTCTTTTAGCCACACAAATGGTCTACTGGTTATGGTGGATTTCCTGCCTGCCTCTGGTGCATTTGAAGACATAGTAATGTCATGTGCTGTAGAGTTGGAAGCATCAACTGTCTCAGTGGGTGCAACAGATGCTGGTTTGTCCAACATGACAGGAGGTTGCACAATTGCTTCTGGTATGATAGTGTCTGAGGCTAAATCAGCAGACTTAGCAGTCTCTGATGTAGGAGAAATAGAAGAAGCAGTGGAGGAGATAGTGGTTAAGTCTAGGACTAGAAATAAGGAGGAGATAGTAGTAGGAAGATGTTTAAATGGAAATACATCTTCTTTGAACACTACTTGTATGCTAACTTGAAAGCTCATTGAGTGGATAACATACATTTTATATCCCTTTTGTGTCATGGAGTAACCAAGAAATATGGCAGGAACAGCTCTAGGTGAGAATATGGTCCCTCTTTTGAGATCTGTGACATATCCCAAGCAACCAAATACCCTTAGATGACTTAATGAAGGCAAGTGACCATGTAACACCTTATAGGGACACCTTCCTTGAAGAGTAGGTGTAGGTACTCTGTTGATCATATAAACTGAGTTAGAGCACATTCTCCCCAAAAATATATAGGAACTAATGCCTGGAATCTCAAGGCTCCTGCAGTATCT
Source organism: Nicotiana obtusifolia (assembly GCA_002018475.1). Taxonomy (NCBI): domain Eukaryota; kingdom Viridiplantae; phylum Streptophyta; class Magnoliopsida; order Solanales; family Solanaceae; genus Nicotiana; species Nicotiana obtusifolia. The sequence goes on from MCJB01004014.1 coordinate 105,924, forward strand.
AGAATGTATCTGTGTCTCCTCTCTGCTACTCCATTTTGCTGAGAAGTGTAAACACAACTTTGATGAATGATTCCAAAGGATTGAGAAGTGATGTCATCTGTGAATTAAAGAACTCACAACCATTGTCAGTTCTGAGCACTTTTAAAGAACATGAATAGACATTCTGAACCATGAGTAAGAAGTTTCTAAACATTACAATTACTTCACTTTTTGGAAGGAAGTAAGAAAATCCAAGTGTACTTGGAGTGATCATCTACTAAAGTTAGAAAGTACCTTTTACCATTGTGTGTAGGAACCCTGTAAGGGCCCCAAACATCTTCATGAATAGTATGAAAGCAAGTACTAGAGATAGTATTACTCAAAGGAAATGGCAATCTTGATTGTTTAGCTAATGGAAAAACAGTACAATAACCTTCAAACTTATCAAGTTCTACACACTGAAACTCTTTCATCCTTTTAAAAGTACTAAGTGGCACATGGCCTAGTCGTTTATGCCAAAGGTCTACACTTATTCTACTACCAATTATTGTATTTATAGCAACTGACTTTGAGAAATCTTTTGAAGAATTACACTGTGGAACAATTGTCACAGTAGAATTCACATGAAGTTTGCTATTATGGTTGAACACATATAGACCATTGTTCTCTCTACCAATCCCTTTCACTTTTCCACTGAAGAGATCTTGAAAATTGAAGAAGTCGGGAAAGAACAAGGCTGCACACTTTAGTTCTTTTGTCAGCATTGACACAGACAAGAGATTGTATTGCAATCCATGTATATGCATCACATTGGTTATCTTTTGACCAGGAAAAATATAGGTAGAACCTATGTGATTGACAGTAACTGACTCCCCAGTAGGTAGGTGAACTTTGCAATCTTTAGATTTATCACATAAGCTACTTTCAATCATAATTTGTTTGTTGTTAACCATGTGGTTTGATGCTCCAGAATCTACTATCCACTTAATTAGATCCTCATTAGTGGTAGTAGTTGCATTTGCTAATACCTGCAGGCACAGAAGAGCTACCATTCTCATTCCCTTTGCCAAGCATCTGCAGAATTTGAGTGTACTGCTCCTGAGTGAATTGTGAAACCCTAACTGCTCAAAGACGAAGCGCACCAACAATGATGAATCGAAAGCAATTAGGTGAAAAGAGAAACAATTAAAGATAGCACCAGAGAGGAGTGAGCGGAGCTCGGATCAATCCGCAAGCTCTGATACCGTGATGATTTCTGGAGAGCAATCTTCAGCAAACTAGAGAAGAGGAAGAAGAGAGATCAACGAGACTACGGAGAGAACATTTATCTGATATCAAAAAATGAACAAAATTAAATACAGAGGCTAACTGCCTTCAGTTATATATTGTACACTAACTGATCTTTAACTTAGCTGTGTCCAGCTGTCACTAACTACCTAATTGTCATTAACTAAAGCTAACTAACTACTGTTAAACTACTATTATTTCAACACAAAATTTGAAGGACAATGCATAACTCCTTGTACTAGTGATGAGACATGTAGGTAAAGGGGGGCTACCTAAGGTTTATGCGTTTGGGATACCAGCCAAGCATTGGTTTGCATGTCTCTCTTTGCTAAACTAGTCAATTAACCTGTGCTTCGCGCAATTGGACATTTCCTTTTCTAAATTAATCTTTTAAAATTTAATTTCGGCCAATCCTTTTTGTATAATTAGTTGATTTAGAAGAGATAAAATATTTATTGTATTAAAACTAGTAAACAAATTAGTATAATTTAAGACATACATATTATATATTATCATTACTAATGATCAAATATATACAAAATGTACAAACAAATATACGAAAATGTACATAATAAAAAAACAAAAAAACAAAAAACAAAAAACAAATCCAACAAAATAAGACAACGCCTACCCTTTTGTAGTTTAATAATGGCGAGTAGGGGTATGCATTCAAGCAATTCATATTGGATTAAAATTTTGGTTTGGATTTTCGATTTTTGGATTGAAAAAATGACAATTCAAATTCAATTCAAATTGGCTCGGATTGAATCAGATTTTTAAGTTCAAGTTCGGATTAATCAGTTTTCAATTTGAGCCTATAAGTTGAGATGTTTACTCTTGTCACAAAAATGGATATCCAAATAAAGTATTCTAGTTAAATTATCTTAAAAGTTCCTCATTATCACCGCAATCATCCAAATAAGGTATTCAAGTAGTAAAATCATCATCAACGAAATGCAACAGAGACACTAATAAGGCCGATAGAATTAGCAATAGTAAAACCATGTCCAAATAGAAAGTATTCTGAAAGTAACTTAGTAATTGGTGTTGAATATATGAGATAATGTCTAATAGATAAGGTACTGGACTTATTACTATTTGCATATGGATAATGGATAAAATATAAAGTATAAAAATTTGGGATTTTTGGATATCCAAAAATCTGAAGTACCAAATCCAATATCCAATCCGAAATCCAAAAAAATTAAAAATTAATCCGAAATTCAATCAGTAATCGGAATATTCAAACCAAAATCCAAAAAATTTAAATTAGATTTGAATATCGGGTTTTTCCAAACTATACCCACCCTTCGCGAGGAAAATTCTTCTCAATTGGGGAAGAGAAGTTGCTCACTTCATAGAGAGAAAAACTATGTGCTTAAATATTGCTGATAAGTAAAATTGAAAATCTTTTGAAAACATTATGCTAATAAAACACAACAATTACCCTCTGTAATTAAAATCTGTGGAAGAGAACTTTTTCTTATTATAAATTATCAGAATTATTAATTTTAAGTTTTTTAACGCATGGAAGGACAGTAAATGTATAAACCATATATAAAGTTTCATACTAAAAGTTTATTTAAATTCATACTTCTGTTTTATTTTAACTTTGTAAAGCAAAAGTAATTTTTGAAAATTTCTCTTAAATTAGTACTATACAGAGATGTTTCATTTTAAAAGTATCAAAGAGTTGTACTCCGTACAAGTGGAGAATTTTATAAATACATTGCCGAGATTGTACCATCCATCTTAGCTTTCATTTTCTTCCGTGGAGTAAAATGCTTGTGCAATTCAGAAACATAAGGCCAAATTACAATAAGGATGTATTCATACATTTCCTCTATCAAATAGATACCCAAAGAAAGAAAAGAGTAAGAGAAAGCCGAGCATTATGAAAACAAACTTTTAAACGACTACTAAACGGAAGTTAAAATATCTAGTAAATAAACTATAGCGGGGCCGGAAGGAAAAATGTGAAAAAAATAGGTATTAAAACATCTAATAAATAAAAGAATTATTTCGTATAACCAGTTCGGATTCATGTCAGGGCGGCCGACTACAGAAGCTATTCACTTGGTAAGGAGGTTGATGGACTAGTATAGGGAAAGGAAGAAGGACTTGCATATGGTGTTTATTAACTTAGAAAAAGCCTACGATAAAATCCCTAGGGAGGATTTATGGAGATGTTTGGAGATTAGCGGTATTCTGATAACGTACATTAGGGTGATTACGGACATGTATGATGGAACTAAGATTTGGTTGAGGACTGTGGGAGGAGACTCGAATTATTTTTCAGTGGTGATTGGATTGCATCAAGGATTAGCTCTTAGCTTATTTTTTTTGCCTTGGCGATGGATGTCTTAACGCGGCACATCCAAAGAAAGGTGTCATGGTGTATATTATTTGCAGATGACATAATGCTGATTGACAAGATGCGTTGCAGGGTTAATGCTAGGCTAGAGGTGTGGTGTCATGACCCGGAATTCCCACCCTCAGGACCGTGATGATGCCTAATATTTCACTTGCTAGGCAAGCCAACGTTAGATGTAATTATTAACCATTTTTAACAAACTTCAATTACAATGACAATATAGAAACTAAATAGTCTGAAACAAAGTAAATAAACTAATAAGTGACGAAATCCAAATATAAACTCCGGAACTGGTGTCACGAATACATGAGCGTCTAAGATACTACAATTAACTATCTAAAATAAACATAACTGTCTGAATCAAATAAACAACTAAAGGAAATAGAAGGGGACTTTAGAGCGGCGGCTGTCGTGCAGCTATACCTCAAGTCTCCTCAGGGTAGCTGGATCCGAGCAAGTCTACGGTACGCCGCTGGGACCAACTCCGGTATCTGCACAAGAAGTGCAGAGTGTAGTATGAGTACAATCGACCCCATGTACTCTGTAAGTGTCGATCCTAATCTTGACGAAGTAGTGACGAGGTTAAGGCGGGCCACTTACATTAACATGTACGCAGTAGAAATAATAATAATAACAGAAAAGACAGGAATAAAAGTAAAGCAGGTAATTCATATCAACGAACTCAACCTCAACTAACAGAGAGTCCCAAATGACAAGTCATATAACTCATCTCAAAAATCGAGGCCAATCCAACAATCACAACAAATATAACTTTTATCAACACATTGTGACGTGCAACCCAATCCCACAATATAAACTTTAAACAATCTGTTGCGACAAACAACCCGATCTCACAATATAATCATCTTTCAACATCATAGTCCATCCTTATTCCGCCTTTTCAATCCATTTCCTTTCAATTCCCGTTGCAGCATGCAACCCGCTCCCCAAACAAGTTCAGTTAACAATAATGATTCACTAATCAAGATTTACGAGAAATCATACATCGAGAGAACAAATGTACGAGCAATAGAGAATACCATGATAACCGAAGAGACTCGGACCACTCGGATGTGTTAGCTTTACCAACTTAACAAAATCTACCATTTAAAAATGCATTCAAGTGGAATTTCATCAATGAAGACAACAATTAGTACGAAACTATAAAACAAACAAGGCATAAAATAATTTAGATATGTAAGGGAAGCAAATAGAGACAAATAGTAAATAAGCATGGAATTATGGAGGGGATGGATAATTTAATACAAGAAATACTATATGGAAAGTAGCAATTATGGCATGAAACAAAATATACTATGAAGCAATGAAAGTAGGGAAACAAGTATTATAACGACACATATACACTCGTCACCTCGCATATACACCGTTTCACACATAATTCACATAACATGTAATCTAAGGGTCCCTAATTCCCTCAAATCAAGGTTAGACCCGACGCTGAACTCACTCCACGATCAACTCAAAGCTCAAATATGGCCTTGCCTTTCGAATAAGCCTCCAAACCAACCAAATCTAGCAAATTATTAACCGAACGATTCAAATAAACCTTAGAAATTACCCATGAATGAAAGAGGTTCAATTTAGATCATCATTGAAAAAGTCAACAAAAATCAACCCCAGGCTCGCTTGGTCAAAACCGAAATTCGGACCAAAACCTGAACACCCATTCAACCCCGAGCCCGGTTATGTAATTAGTTTCGAAATCCGACTTCAATTCGAGGTCTAAATCCCAAATTAACAAAAATCTCTAATTTTACCCAAACCCCTAATTTCTACCATGAAAATCCTAGATTTGTCTTGAAAACTTATGAAATGTAATGGGTAATTGAAAAGAAGTAGATTAAAGTCACTTACCAATGTATGTAGGAAGAAAATCTCTTGGAAAAATTGCCTCTAAGGTGTTTAAGGTTGAGAGTTTGAACGAAATATGCTAAATCCCATTTTCCCCCTCTTTTACCCAGCTGCAGTTATCGCAATTGCGACACATAGTTCGCAATTGCAATGATCGCAAAAGCGATGAATCCTTCACAAATGCGAATAAGTCACTAAGCCTGTTTTCGTTGCAAATGCGACAATTTGTCCGTATTTGCGAACACCCAGCCTCTGAAATTGTGCACTTTTACTTCGCAAATGCGAAGCCTGCTCGAGAACTGCTGAGTCGCAAATGTGACTCTTGAATCGCAATTGTGATCACTGATAGGTCCGCAGATGCGAACATCTTCCTCGCAATTGCGAGTCTTGCCCAGCCAACCCATGCTCGCAAATGCGTAGTATCCTTCACAAAAGCGAGGCTCGCATTTGCGAGCCAGACCTCACAATTGCGAGATCTGCAGGTAACACTAGAAGCAAAGAAGCATCAGCTATTCCTCTAAGTCAAAAACCACTCCGTAGCCTAGCTGGAAATCATCCGGGCCTCTCGGGCACCAAATCAAACATGCACACAAGTGTAATAACATCATACGAACTTGCTCGCGCGATCAAAATATCAAAATAATTCCTATGACCACGAATTGGGCGCCAAAACAAATGAGATTTCGAAGAAACTTAAGAACTTTCAATTTTTCAACCGGACGTCCGAATCACGTCAAATCAACTTCATTTTTTATCAAATTTTGCATACAAGTAACAAATGCTGAAATGAACCTACACCAAGTTCCGGACTCGTAATCCAAACTGAGAGCAACAAAGTCAACCTATGGTCAAACTTAGGAATACTTTAAACCTTTATCTTCTAGTTTTTAACAAATTACATTAAATCAAGCTAGGGACTTCCGAATTCAGTTCCGGGAATATGCTCAAGTCCCAAATCACGATATGGACCCACCAGGACCATCAAAACACTAATCCGGGTCCATTTTCTCAAAACGTTGATCGAAGTTAATTCAAATGAGTTTTAAAGCATGATTTCACATTTTCATTAATTTTTCACATAAAAACCTTCCGGAACAAGACATGGACTGCGTACGCAAATTAAATGGAGATATTCGAGGTCTCAAAGCATAGAAATGAAAGGTAAAACTATAGATGAGCCATCAGGTCATCACATTCTCCACATCTAAAAAAAATGTTCGTCCTTGAACGGACATAGAAAGGTACCTGGACTGCTGAAAAGGTGTTGATATCTACCCCGCATGTCCGACTCGGACTCCCACATGGCTGCCTCGATCGGCTGACCTCTCCACTATGCTCGAACTGAAGGATAACTCTTAGACCTCAACTGCTGGACCTGCCAGTCTAGAATAGCTACTGGCTCCTCCTCATAAGCCAAATCCTTGTCCAATTGGACTAAGCTGAAATCTAACACATGGGACAGATCACCGTGATACTTCTAGAGCATAATGCGTAGAACACCGGATGGACTACTGATAAGCTAGGTGGCAATGCGATCCTGTAGGCCACCTCACCCACTCTCTCAAGAATCTCAAAAGGTCCGATATACCTAGGGCTCAACTTGCCCTTCTTCCCGAACCTCATCACACCTTTCATGGGTGAAACCCGGAGCAATACCTTCTCTCCAACCATGAATGAAACATCACGAACTCTATGGTCGGCATAACTCTTCTGTTTGGACTGAGCTATACGAAGTCGATCCTGAAAAATCTTGACCTTGTCCAAGGCATCCTGGACTAAATCTGTACCCAACAACTGAGCCTCTCCTAGTTCAAACCAACCAACTGACGAATGCTACTGCCTCCCGTACAATGCCTCATAGGGAGCCATCTAAATGCTAGACTGGTAGTTGTTGTTGTGGGCAAACTCCGCAAGTGGCAAGAACTGATCCCAAGAACCCCTGAAATCCATAATGGAAGCGCGAAGCATATCCTCCAGTATCTGAACAGTACGCTCGGACTGGCTGTCCGTCTGGGATGCAATGTTGTACTCAACTACACCCGTGTGCCTAAATTAGACTGTACAGCCCTCCATAAGTACAAGGTGAACTGCGTATCTCGATCAGAAATGATAAACACGGGCACACCGTGAAAACTGACGATCTCGCGGATGTAGATCTCAGCTAACTACTCTGAAGAATAGGTGACTGCCACTGGAATGAAATGTGCCGACTTGGTCAACCTGTCCACAATGACCCAACCCGCGTCGAACTTCTTCTGATTCCACGGGAGTCCAACAACAAAATCCATAGTGATATGCTCCCACTTCCGCTCAGGAATCTCCAGTCTCTGAAGCAAACCACCAGGCCTTTGATGGTCGTACTTAACTTGCTGACAATTTACACATCGAGCTACATATGCAACTATATCTATCTTCATCCTCCTGCACCAATAATGCTGCTGCAAGTCCCGATACATCTTAGCATTGCCCGGATGAATAGAATACCGGGAGCAATGGGCCTCTTCAAGAATCAACTCACGAAGCCCGTCCACATTGGGCACACAAATACGATCCTGCATCCTAAAAAATCTATCATCTCCAACAGTAACCAGCATGGCACCACCATGCCGCACCGTGTCCTTAAGGACAAGCAAATGGGGGTCATCATACTGCGCTCTCTGATGCGCTCATACAAGGAAGACTGAGCGATTGTGCAAGCTAAAACACGACTGGGCTCTGAAACATCTAACTTTACGAATTGATTGGCCAAAGCCTGAACATCTGCAGCAAGCAGCCTCTCACCAACCAGACTATACACAAGGCTACCCATACTCACTGCCTTTCTACTCAAGGCATCGGCCACCACATTGTCCTTCCCGGGATGGTACAAAATGGTGATATCATAGTCTTTCAACAGCTCCAACCACCTCCTCTGCATCGAGTTGAGTTCCTTTTGCTTGAACAAATACTATAGACTCCAATGATCTGTGAATACCTCACATGACAAGTCGTAAAGATAGTGCCTCCAAATCTTCAGTGCATGAACAATGGTTGCCAACTCTAAGTCATGAACAGGGTAATTCTTCTCATGAACCTTCAATTGCCGTGACACCTATGCAATGACCCTGCCATCCTGCATCAATACTGCACCGACCCCAATACGAGATGCATCACAATACACCATGTAAGATCCTGAACCTGTGGGTACACTAACACTAGCGCTGTAGTTAAAGCAGTCTTGAGCTTCTGAAAGCTCAACTCACACTCGTTCAACCATCTAAATAGGGCACCCTTCTGGGTCAATCTAGTCAATGGGGTTGCTATGGATGAAAACCCCTCCACGAACCGGTGATACTAACTCGCCAAACCCAGGAAACTCCGGATCTTGTAGCTGAAGTAGGTCTAGGCCAGTTCTTAACTGCCTCAATTTTCTTAGGATCCACTTTTATGCCCTCTGCCGATACTTCAAGCCCCAAAAAGACAATTGAGTCTAACCAAAACTCACACTTTGAAAACTTGGAATATAACTAGCTATCTCTCAGAGTCTAAAGTACAATCCGAAGATGCTGCTCGAGCTCCTCTCGACTGCGGGAGTGGATCAAGATATCATCAATGAATACGATCACAAAGGAATCCAAATATGGCTTGAATACCCGGTTAATAAAATCCATGAATACTGCTGGGGAATTTGTCAATCCAAATGACATCACTAAGAACTCAAAATGCCCATATCGAGTCCGAAAAGCCATCTTAGGGACATCGAATGCCCTTATCTTCAACTGATGGTAGCCAGATGTCAAATCAATCTTCGAAAACACCTTGGCACCCTGAAGCTGATCAAATAAGTCATCACGAGTAGTGGGTATTTGTTCTTGATAGTAACCTTGTTCAGTTGCCTGTAGTCAATTCATATCCTCATAACGCCGTCTTTTTTTTTTTTTTTACAAATATAAATAAAGCACCCCAAGGAGAGACACCGGGTCTAATGAAACCCTTATAAAGCAACTCCTGAAGCTATTTCTTTAATTCCTTTAACTCCACTGGTGCCATGCAATATAGTGGAATAGATATAGGATAAATGCCCGGTACCAAATCAATACCAAAATCAATATTCCTATCAGGTGGCATGCTAGATAGGTTTGCTGGGAACACATCTGGAAAGTCTCTCACTACCGGAACTGACTCAATGGTAGGAGTATCAGCACTAACATCCCTCATAAAGGCTAAGTACGCGAAGCATCCCTTCTCTACCATCCGTTGTGCCTTCAGAAAGGATACCACCCTACTAGGAACATGGCTCAATGAACCTTCCACTGCAGCCTCGCCTCGATAATCCTGGCATAGACAACGTCATGGTCTTAGTGTGACAATCCAGAATAAAGTGATATGGTGAAAATCAATCCATTCCCAAAATAACATTAAAGTCCACCATACTGAGTAAAAGAAGTTTTATCCTAATCTCATAACTTTCGATAGAGACCACACATGAATGATAGACACAATCTACCACAATAGAATCCCCAGCAGGCATGAATACATAAATAGGAGTACTCAAAGAATCACGAGACACATCTAAATATGGAGCAAGGTTACTATCAAATAAAACTGATGCATCTTTATGGCAAATCAAAACAATATATGTCATGACCGCATCAGACGAGTCTACCTCAGGTCTAGCTGTGAATGCATAAAAATGGGGCTGAGCCCCACCAGTCTGACCTCCACCTATCAGACGCCCTCTACCTGGCTGGCCTCCACCTTTAATGGCCTGATCACCACCTCAGGATGCCTGACCCCCGCCTATGGGTGGCTAAGCGGGTGGTGGAGCAACCGGTGCAGGAACCATGGCACGAGTACCCAGCTGTAACATGCTGTTTTGTGACCTCGAGCAAAACTTCACGACGTGCCTCAGATCTTCTCAAGTATAACAAGCCCTTGATTGATGTGTCAGCTGACCCTGGAACTAACCCTGTCGACTAATATAACCACCCTGATAACTCTGAATTGGAGGTGCACCAACCGAAGCTGAAGGTGCATTGTATGCTAGCTACTCAGGATGAGACCCATAAGAGCCACGGCTGCCCGAAGCACCATGTGATACCTGAAGTGGTGACTGAATCGGCATGCTAGGATGTCCTCTACCAAATGAACCCCTGCCTCCAGATAAGGTACCACTAAAACCACCAAAATGATGAGGCATCTTTTCAGATGTCGCTTCTCTACCCTGGCCACGAATCCTCGCGATCCGCCTAGCAATATCTACAAACTCGAGTAAAATAAATATCATCCTCAGTATCTCTAGAAATCTATCGCCTGAGACCATAAGCAAGTCCATCTATGAATCTCCTCACCCTCTCCCTCTCAGTAGGGAGCAAGACCATTGTATGGTGAGATAAATCTACAAATCTGGTCTCGTACTGGGTAACAGTCATGCTACCCTACTGGAAGCGCTCAAATTGGCTGCAGTAGTCCTCTCTCAGAGTGAAATAGATGCATTTCTCCAAGAATACCTATGAGAACTAACCCCAAGTGAGTGGAGGTGAACCTGTTGGTCTTCCCTGAACATACTCCTGCCACCACCTCTTGGCGGAGCCATGCATCTGAAATACTGCAAAGTGTCAACTCCATTGGACTCCACTATGGCCAAGTTGTGTAACACATCATGGCAACGGTCTAAGAAATCCTGTGGGTCCTCAGAAGGTGTACTACCAAATCGAATAGGAAATAGTTTGGCAAACATGTCTAATCTTTTCAACCCCTTAGACGACATCGCGAGTCCCTTGCCGGACTATGTAGCAATAATAGACTAAATCTCTCTAATTGTCGAAGTCTGATATCCGTGAGCCATCTGCTTTGGAGTGCGAGTAGCGGGAGTCTAAGCTCCTCCCACAGTCTGAGAGACAGTTGGTGCCATAAGGATCATATTGGCGTGGGCCACACTCTCCATAAGGCCCACTAGGTGGACTAGAGCATCCTAAAGTACAGGGTAGTAGTTAACCCCTCCGGGACCTGAGTTGGTCGAACTGGCGCAATCTGAACAGGGATCTCCTCCTCCTGCTCGATCGGAGGATCTACAATAGGTGCTGTTGCGCATGCTCTAGGCTGAGCTCTACCTCTGTCTATGGCCCTACCTTGGCTCCGGCCCCTACCCCTGTTAGTGGCTGCGACTTGGGGCTCTGGCTCCTGATCAGCAGTAGATGTTTTGCATATCCTCACTATCTGTGAGAGAACAAGAATAGAATCATTCAAACTTCAACAATAGGATAAAGTCGCACAATAGAGAAATAAAGATATGAAATTTTCCTAAAGTCTTATAGCATCTAGAAGATGAGTACAGACGTCTCCGTACAGATCCTCTAGACTCTACTAAGCTTGCTCATGACTCGTGAGACCTAGGCAACCTAGTGCTCTGATACCAACTTGTCACGACCCGGAATCCCAACTACGGGGCAGTGATGGCTCCTAACACTAAATGCCAGGCAAGCCAACACAACGGATAATGTAAAATAAAGAAAATAATAAATATCTTATAATTGGTCAATAGCATAACATAGACCACCCCAGACCTGGTGTCACAAGTACATAAGCATCTAGATCAAGCTAAATACAAGGTTTCAAAATAAATACAACACTGTCAAATAAAATGGAAATAATACAGTAGAAATAGGAAATTGACTCTAGGGCCTGCGAACCGGATGCAACTCTGCCTCGAATCACTGACTGGTATCCGCTAAGTGCCTCTCAGAACTCGACTGGTATCAACGTCAAAATCTGCAAAAGAAGTGCAGAAGTGTAGTATGAGTACAACCGACCCAATGTACTCAGTAAGTGTCGAGTCTAACCACAACAAGCTAGTGACGAGGGTACGACAAGACACCTACTGATAATTTTGTGCATATATATATATATATATATATATATATATATATATTATGAAGGTAACAGAAATAACAAGTAAAGAATTAAAAGAAATAATAGGGTGGGGGCATATTAATGGGGAACAACTAGAACAATAAGTACAGAATCACCAAGTATGTCTCTTTTCGAAATAAGCAACAAAACCGCCAAATTAAACTCACAACTCAAGTATCAAGTAAAAGCTATGAAATCATCAAATGGCACAGCATCACCCTTCGTGCTTTTACTCTCGTCCTCACCATATAATATAAATGCAAGTATGCATGTGCACGTCATCACCCTTTGTGATTTTACTCTCATCCTCACCATATAATATAAATGCAAGTATGTATGTGCACGGCATCACCCTTGGTGCTTTAGCCTCACGTTCACTCAAGCAATGGTATTGATATGTAAATATGGCATGGAAATACCCTTTATGCTTTTCACTCTTCCTCACCAAGCAACAATAATAACTCAAAGTATCAAGCAAGATGGGAAGCAATTTTCAACTTCAACCAAGGTGCTAGAGTAAGCAATTTCAACTTTCAATATCACTACTACTTCAAAATAAGCAATAAACACGGAAGCGAACAATTAAAGAGTAACAATCTAACTAAGAAATGGAAGGCATAGTAAATGATACAACACGGTAATAAGATAATGTCCACCCACATGCTTTAACCCATGACAACACATATATACTCGTCACCTTGCGTTTACCTTGTCCCCACACATAATTCACGTAGTAAATAAACTAACAAGTCCTAATTCCTCAAGTTAAAGTTAACCATGACAGTTACCTCTTTATGCAACCAAATCAATGTTTAATCACGACTTTCTCTTTAAAATAAGCCTCCGAACCAATCAAATCTAGACAAACATAGTTCAAATAATTCAAAATAAGCTTTAGAAACTACCCACGAGTGAAAAAGGTTCAATCTTTAACTAAATTTAAAAAGTCAATAAAAGTCAACCCGGGGCTCACTTGGTAAAAATACGAGATTCAGACAAAATTTCAATTACCCATTCACCCCCGAGTCCGGTTATGTGATTTACTTCGAAATGTGGCCTCAATTCGAGGTCTAAGTCTCAATTTCTCCCAATTCCTACATTCTACCGAAAACACCTAATTTCTACTTTAAAATCACTAAGTTTAAGGTTAAAAAATTAATCGGTGATTATGAAAATACATCAAAACTAGTTAAAAAGCACTTACCAATGAAGTTGGGATGAAAATCTCTTTAAAAACCTCTCTAGTCCAAGCTCTAGGTTTCAAAAATGAGGAAAAACAATGAAATCCTGCTTAAATCTTTTATTTAACTGGAAGCCAGGTGTTCTTCGTATTCGCGAAGCATCTGCTGTGTTCGCGAAGCGCCTGCCGCGTTCTTGAAATGCAAAAACCTTTTGGCCTTGACGTTCACGAGGTCCTCATCGCGTTCGCGAAGGCACTTCCTAGCCAAGCCTCCGCGTTCGCGTCCCATGTGTCACGTTCGGGATGAAGGACCACCTGTCTTCCCCAGACACTCCCAACCTAACGTGGTCGCATGGGGTCTGTCGCGTTCTCAAAGGCCCATTTCCCCGCCCCCCCCCTCCCCCCAAAA
>MCJB01004014.1:121106-231651 GCA_002018475.1 Nicotiana obtusifolia
AGGTGTTTGTTTGTTCTCAACAATTGATGTCTGCTAAAATGATGTTGTTTTTGTTTAAATATATTATCACCTGGTTCATGAGCACAAAGTTTGTCATCCTCAAAAAGGAAAAATTTATGTAATTTGAGTTTTAATGATTAACAAGTGTGTGAAATAGACATGTGCTAGGAACCAGGTTCTCACATCAGCTGCTGAAGATCCTTACAGGGTAGTAACTTTTTATACAAAGTTACTACAGTCCGATATTGCTGGTAAGGACTCTTGATGCGATAAGGGTTGTTGCCTAAGGATATTTGGCTGATACGAGTTACAAGATTTGTGGAGTTCTTGTGATTTCAGGACTTGTAAGTAAGCGAGAGTTTGACTACGCGTAGTAGTCCCAAAAATCTCGGAGCAGTGGGAAGTTAAATACCTTGCCTATGGACTGTTGAAGACTATTCTTTTACACCTTGACTGGAGAAAAGAGCAATAGCAATTTAGTTCAACACGCACGTCAAGTCTCTCATCAAATTTGTTCTAAAAGTAATTTCTTTTCACTTGAGTCAGTTTAGTTTATGTATATTAAGAGATTGAGTTGTAATCACAATGTCATGCAAACAATGTTAGTTGGAGTATTGTCTAAGTTTGCAAATTAGAGTAACTTTTAATCTTCATACAATAAGTAGAAGTAGGAGAAGTGTAAAGGTGTATTAGGTTACAAGTTTTGTAATCAATACATTTGGCTCTAGTGAAGTTGAAGTTAAAATTCTACGTGGTAGGCCATGATTTTTGCACCTTTGAGCCCGATAATTTTTCATGTATGTTTTTATTTTACTGTTTAGTCTATTTACATAAGGAGTAAGGTAAAGAATCAGGTTCTTTAGTAATTTAGGAAGACACTTAAATTAACACCATCTGATTTAGATGAAAATCAATTTGCCTTTCTAAGAATATTCTAACTCCAACTTTCATGCAAATGTTGTGGCTTAAGGCAAATAATTGAAACTCTTTCAATGGATGAATAAATTTCTTGTAAAACTTCGTACGTTTCTGATTATCCGTATAATGCGTGTATCAGCAAATGTGTAATTGAAGTGACCAGACATGCGCCTAGTATATCTCTCACAACTAAACGCATTAGTGTTCCAGTATAATATGATGCCTGTTAGAAATCTTACCTTGTGAATATTGCTATGAAGTTAAAAATAAATATTGAGTCAGAATTTTCATTAAAGGAACTCAAAATATAAAAAATTAAAAATACATAAAAACTAAGAAAATTCAACATATAATATATGTACATCATTTTTTTTGTCAAACTATACAGTATAATTTTTAGACGAATTGACACCTCTTAAACAAAGGTGGTTCCACCACATTAACTACCTAGCGGTGTACCTATCTCTAGTGGTATGTTCTATTCACTTTCAAGTGCAAGGTTTAGTGTTTAGGGTTTAATTATTAAGTCGCTTATCAAGGTATTCAGAAAACTTTGCTATTGTATGAGTGACGATATAAATTCTCTTATATTTTGGAGAATAATCCGCGTATAGTTTATTCTTCTATACGTCTTTTCAATTTGGATATTCGAATTGAAATGAATGACGACACATTTTATGCTTTATAGAGCGAATTTGGCCTTTGTTCCAGTCGTTAAAAAGAAATAGGCCACTAATACTCAGTCTTTGCATGTTGGAAAGATGAATTGCTAATCTGTCTTTCATTCCTTCCCACTAACAGTTGGATCGCCTTAAATTATTCCCTTCATGATTTATTTTTTTTATTAGTCCGTTAAAAAATATCTTTATATTAGTACATAATTTTATTTTAAATCTTTTATCTTGCCTACTTCACCTGAATGGAAACTTTATTACACAATTTTTATAGTCCCATAAATATTTACGTTTTACCTTTTAGACCATAAATTTTAAATATTTTTCTTTTAATTAATGATAAAGGTGTTCATGATTCAGTTTGGGTCAATTTTTATCTAAAAAGAAACCAAATCAATTAAGTCTATTATTCATATATTAGAACCAAACCAAACCAATTAACTCGATTTTTATAGGTTCGATTTATGTTGGTTTTAGTCAGTTATTTCGGTTTTTTGTCGATTTTTTTCTTCTTAAATATGAGACATTTGCCGAGCACATATTTCGCCGATTATTCTAAGACAACATTATCAAATCAATTAATCTTTAAGAAAAATTATCTTTTACCAAAATATATTGATAATATATAATTGAATTAAATAGTGATGAGTAATTTAAGGATTCAATTAAAGACAATTTAATTTTAACATGAAAGAAATTCTTAGATTTAGCTAAATAAAATTACCATCAAACTAGAATGTAAAGGTAAGGAATTTGATTATTATAATGGCAAAGAACTAGACTACCAACTAACAGTGCAAACGATTAAATATCTATCATAAATATTTAAAACTTTTATATGTATGTATAATAATAAAATTTTAATTATTTTGATAGTCAGTTTTATCGATTATTTTTTGTTTAAAATTTAAACTAAATCAATTGTTCGATTTTAAAATTCAAAATCAAGAAGACTAAATCAAACCAAAATATTATCGGCTTTCGGTTTCTCATGAACACCTCTAATCGGAGATTGAAACGGAGAGTAATGTGGTACTTCTCTATAGATAATCCACCATCATGCCCGAGTCTGACCCACAACAAGAGCCCGGAAAACTAAGCTTATCTTGAGAAAGAAAAGCTCTGAAAACTGTTATAACGGTAATAGTAATAATAGTGCAGTTTAGCTCCCATGCTAAATTTCTTGAGTTCCCATTGGATACATTTGAAAATTTACTTTATAATGCTTTCTTGCTTTGCTTGTGTTTTCTGGGTATAGGTTTTCAGACCTTTGTTGAACAATAAAGCTGAGTTATCAAGCACAGGAATTTCCTAATATATATATACACACACACATACATATGCCACTGACCAGTGTTAAAGGTTGGTGAATTTGCTTCAGTTCAATTGCTTTTGCATGCTCTACTGGGTCCCATTCACTTAGTGTTTGATAATTTCACCTTAATAGTTGTTCTTCTTCTTGCAACAATGTTATTGGCTTTGTAAAGTGACTTCTTGCCGCATACCACTGTAGCTAAATCTTTGCAAGTTGTTCTTAGCCTTTATTCTTATATGCCATTTGGAATAAATCATATGAGTCCCTGGAATCCAGTTGTTGTATTTCACATACACAATTATGTCCTGTGATTTATATCTCTGCTCCAATGAACTGGCAGTGGAATGAAACTGGTCCAAATGCAGATATTGAGAATTCATATAGCTTTGTTGTTAAAGATATTTTTCTGTATAACTAAATTTCTGAGGCTTCCTAAAAAAAAAAAGAAGACTGGAGTGCATGAGAGTGTGAGCCTTTTGACATATTGTTGATCTTTTACCCATAATTTTGAGAGGGAATAGTTTAATTGTCTGCTACTTTTCTTGGTCTGGAAATAAGAAATTTAGGGCTGATGCTATAATATGGTTTTCAATTGTGATGGTTTCTTAATGTACACAACAACGACGACAACAATAACAACCCAGTATAATCTCAAGTGTGGGCCGGTCTGGGGAGAATAGTGTGTACGCAGACCTTACCCTTACCTCGGGTAGAGAGGCTGTTTCCGAAAGACCCTCGGCACAAGGAGATGAAAATGAGGCAATGGAACAGTAACAACAACAATACGTCAGGAAGACAGCAACCTAAGAATAAAAAAAAATAAATGGAAAAGACAGTATCGTCAATTCGAGCAATGAAAAGGTGCTAGGCAACCGTAGCAGAAAAACAATACGAACACAATAAGTACCACTATCAAACTAAAGCAAGACAATAACAAACTAGCCTAACACCCTCAACGGGAAGAAAAATGCTCAACTATCTACTAACCTACGATCTTAATACTCGCCCTCCAAACATTCCTATCTAAGGTCATGTCCATGGTGAGGAGGAGTCGCGCCATGTACACAATTTAATGTACGCAATTTATTATAATGTCTGAAAGGAGGTAGGGTCGCTGGAGTACTGTTTATTTTATGGGGTGCATAGATCTGATTACCCCTTTAGTTAACTTCACTCTACTCAGGAATTAGTGTAAGATTGATTTTCAAGTAACTTGTTAAATGTTCATTCTGAGCATCAAAATGACGAGTAAAATCGCCATGCAGCAGTGCTTGAAATAAAAGAAGCTTACATGGCTCCATATATATCACTTTAAGTGCACAAACTGATGGATGCGAGAGAGGGATTACTTGATTACTTCACTATCCAGATTAGATATCAATCTTCTTTGATGACAACAGAAAGAAAGATGGTTCCCATTAGGGGCATATTGTATAAGTAATAAGACACATTCGTCCGTTCAAAGTTAATCTTCCAATTCGTTCAGTACCTGAAAGATAGGGAAATATGATCTCCAAATCCACTAATTCTCTCCAAGAAAGTGTGTATTTTTGCTTCCTTGTCTTCTTTCCCCATTTTTTTTGTCCTTGCACTCCACCTTAACATTGTTTTAATGAGGTTAATGAGATTATGTTCTTGATAATTCCTCTAATATGAACTGTATGCTACATGCGCTCGCTATTCTTAGAGTATCATTTTTCTCTGAGTTTACCTTTGAAACCATCGAAGCTGATGTTTCCATGAATTAAATCACCAGGTGATACATACATGAACATTTTCATTAAGAGTACTGTTGACAAGATTTACTCTATATTGATATTTTACCAATGTTGAGTTTTTTCTCTATTCTTATTTCTGAATCTTCCCATTTCTGCAGGTAATCCCACCTGTTATCCAAATGGCATTTGGACACACACAGTACTTGGATTACTGTTTTGTGCAGGAAATTAAGAGATTGGTGGCATTGGGTAGCTGAAGAACCTGCTGAACAAACGGAAGAAGTGAGCTTTAAAAGAATATTTTTCTAAAGTGTTACTGATAATTTTTGAGGTTGCAGAACAGGAACTACCTATAGTTGCATTACATGGGTGAGTGATCACATAGATTTAAATAACTTAAAACATATTCAGTTTTTCAATGTGATGGTTTTTGAACAATATTATTGGGACCAAAGGCACACGCAAGTATACGAGGTCGACAAGTAATAAAGTGATGAGAAAGTATTGTCCCACGAGAATTTATGATTAACTACAGTCCAATCTAAATTACTTATAAGTTAATTTGCTCAAGAGATTATGAAGAAAATGATTGTGATTTTTACTACTAAAAATTACTACGAAATTACTAAACAAGCAAGAATTCAAGGATGCAAAGCAAACAAGCAAACACTTGGGAAAAATTCAATGAAATGAGAATATTCCAAGGTTATGGAATTAATGTCTCTCCTATTGCCTTCTTCCGGTTGATTAAACTACTTGATTTATCTAATTTGTTGGTTAAAAAGGTTTATTATGAACGCAAAGTTCTTTCGACACTTCGCTCGCCTATATGTGTACAGAATTATAATTAACAAGAATGCATGTATATTTCCTGCAAAAAAAACCAAGTAAGGCAACTAGAATATGTCTATCCTAATAGCGAATCTATTCTCCAATGCTCGGATTCAAGAACTTACTCTATTCAATCTTATATGTACTATAATTCTCATTTTCGAGTTCAACTACAAATTTGTGGATAGTATTTTATTGTTAGCTACGTAGTAAAATAATCAAGTGCAAGATTGAATAAATAAATAAATATGATAACTCAAGCAAAATAATCAACTGTCAAACAACAATAGTCAATAACAACCCATAAACCCAAGAATAATGAAGTTCTTAGCCACTCATGCTAATAACAATCAAAGTATTGTCTTTAAACATAAAAGTTAGGAATACTAGATGAAGGATGAAGAATCGGTGAATTCCTTGCTCCATTCGTGTTTCTAAGCCTTTGCCGCCTTCAAAATTGACCAACCCTTCACTAATCATATTTAGGGGGTATTTTATTGTTGGAAAAATATTGGATTATGGAGAATAAGATTTAGCTTGAGGCGTGTCAATGACACTGTCCTTAAGGATATTTCACCCCACACCGAGATGAATAAAATTAGGTGTATCCCCCAAGATTCAACAAGTTCTTCTAGTATAAACTAGGAACAAAAACAACCAAGATTAACAAAGACAACCCAACACAATAGAAAAAAGTTTTTAACTTTGTTCTTTTTTTTTTTTTTTTTGGTACCCCTCCAAAGAAACAAGCATATACTTATATATGAAATCCAAAAAGGACATCTGATTGTTGGCAAGAAAACGTTAGAAACTAAGGCCATTAAGACTCTTAAAAATTGAAAGCAACGTTCAATTGAATTCAATAGTCAGATTGAAGCGTTCCACACTAATGAGCATCAACGGTCAGATTATTTTGTCCCAATTGAATTCAAATATTCCTAATTGAACTCAAAATTAAACTAATTTTTTGTTACAAATATATTTAAAATAATTACTATAATAAAGACTCATTAATATAATAGTAAGAAATGAATCTAGACATAGTTTTGGAATATTTCTTTTGAGATATCATAATTATTTTTTATCAATCCCCCACATATCACAAAAAGAATATAAAAAAAAAAATAGTGAAATAATAAAATTAAAAAAATTGCTGGATTTTCACAAATGAGCATAATGGGTCAAATCTGGTGTCTCTTGGACTATGAACCAGACTTAAATAAAAAAGATTACACTTACAGAACAATTGGTGAAGTCTAGAACTTCTATAAACCAAGAATTCGTTTGTAAGTTTAATGTCTTATCTATCACATTATACCAGAACACACTTTGTTGTTTATCGCAGTTTTGCGCTAAGGCATGCACGCGCCTGATTTTCATGAGTGCTCTAGAAATATTTTGCTATAAATTTCATAGGAGCGGCTTCACTCCACACTCATATAGGTTCATCCATCAAGTGCACTCTGCAGCACAAGACAATACCTATAAAAGGCTATGGATTAGATTAAGAGTTTAATAACTCAGCCTCACATTCCTTACAGTCTTGCACTATATACACACACACCATAAGAAGGGACATAATTTAAGAGTGCATATTTTATCAACTAATGATTTGTTATTACCCATATGAACCTATTTCATGGGATCTCGAATCACATAGGCTGTGTTACCATCATTGTTGATATAACTCAAATTGGCAATAGTCCCAGTCCCCTCGATGTTTCAGATATTAATTTTCTTCCCAAAGGTTTAGTTAGAGGATCGGTCAAATTCACTTCTGACTTCACATAATCTATGAAAATAATTCCATCTTTCAGCAGCTGCTTTATCATGTTATTTCTCAATCGAATATGGTTACTGTAACCATTGGAGGATTTATTTTTAGCATGGCTATTGCAGCTTGGCCATCACAATGCATCCACACAGAAGGTGTCGGTTTTATTCCTATTGGAATACTTGCCAAAAGGTTCCTTAACCACTTGGCTTCATTGCTAGCTAGTTCTAATGCCACAAACTCAAATTCTATGGTAGATCTTGCTATTATTGTTTGTTTCGCTGATTTCCATGCCACAACACCCCCATCAAGGGTGAACACATAACAATGAGACGGATTTTGTCTCATCTGAATCAGAAATCCAGTTAGCATCACTATATCCTTCCAATGCAGTGGGAAATCCATTATATTTAATACCATATTTCATGGTACCTCTCAAATATTTTATTACTCTTACTAATGCATTCCATGACTTGGGTTATGAGTAGATCTACTCAATCTACATACATAGCATATGCAATATCAAGTCTAGTAGAATTTATCAAATGCATTAGACTACCAATAATTTGAGAATATTTATTTTAGTCTATGGCATCTCCCTTATTCTTTTTTAATTGACTACTAGCATCATAAGGGGTACGTACAGGCACCACATAAAAAGTGTCAAATTTTTTAAGTATTCTTTCAACATATTGTTCTTGAGTCAACATCAAGCTATTGTCATATGTTATAATTTTCATGCCTAAAAAAAATTAGCCTCTCCCATGTCCTTCATCTCAAAATTAAAAGACAGAAAAAGTTTGGTTTTATGTACCAAATCAAGGCTAGAACTAAAAATAAGCATGTCATCCACATAAAGGCAAATAATAACATAAGTACTATCTACACATTTTGTATAAACACATTTATCTACTTCAATTGATGAAAAATCATCACTAATCAATACTTGATCAAATTTTTCATGCCACTGTTTAGGTGCTTGCTTTAGACCATACAAAACTTTTACCAATTTACATACTTTATTTTTTTGGCCAGACGCTATACAACCCTCAAGTTGCTCCATGTAAATTTCCTCTTCTAAATGATCATTTAAAAATGCAGTTTTAACATCCGTTTGATGAATAAAAAATTTATAAATAGAAGCTAATGCAAGCAAATATGTTAAAGGATTATTATCCACAAGATAAATATAAAAATCATTACCAAAAGATTTTTCTTTCCTTGGTCTTTTGCTTCTTCTTAAGTCCTCACTTTAAGAATCATTTGAATAATTGGAACATGTGAAATATTATCACTTGGAATAATCAGAGCATAAGAAATATTCTCAAATTTTAAAGGAAAAATATTTTCAAAAAATTTCTGCATTTTTTGTTTCAACAATGGTATTGTGTTTAAGCACATTACTTTTGACTACTAAAAATCTATATGTTGCACTACTTTTAGCGTATCCAATATAAATTAGTAGCGCTGATTTTTGTTTAGGGACGGGAGCCACTCCTTCTTTTTCGAGTTTGCCTAGGAGCTCTAATCTTAAAAGACGAATACGAATTAGTAGGGCTGCCCCCAATAGCTCTTTTTTGATGGACATCTGAGATAGCATCAAGCCGAGCACAAAACAGATCTGGGATGTTAATAAGGAGGACTGTTAAGCCTTCTAGCATAGGTGATGCCTTCCCAAGGTCTAGACTCTTCGGTATAGGTACAGGCTGTCTTGGTCCGAGTAGGGATAGCATTTCTCTTCTGCATGTCCATGAGGTTTGAAAAATCCAAACATCTCAGAAATAAATAGAGAGGTAGGAATTTCTCGAACGAACCGCGCTCCTTCGTATACATCAGGAGTCCATTGATGAGAAGGGGCTGGGGAAAGCTTGAACCCAATTCCAACGGTAATGAATATGAGCGCAATTGAAATTTCCGGGGTTGTTGCTGAACCATACCACATAGTTCCGGCAACAATAAAAGCTGCAAAAAAGATAACAACGATACTACTGGAAAGGACGATTTTAATATTTCTCATACACAATCCTTTGTATAGACGTTGTGGCGGACATACAATCAGATTTTTTAGATCCTATTTTTCTTTTCTTAGGATCGGGTAACATAACTTTGTCAAGGCACCCCCACACTTTCAAATATTTCAAATTCGGGGATACCTTTTCCACAACTTATAAAGAGTTTTACCCACCTTCTTATAGAGAATCCTATTTTGTAAATGACAGGCAGATAATATGACTTCACCCCAATGATTATTCAGAGCACCAAAACTAACAACATGCTATTCATCATTTTCTTTAAGGTCCTATTTTTCCTTTCTGCTACACCATTTGATTGTGGCGAATATGATGTAGTTATCTCATGTAATATGCCTTCTTTCTCACAATAATTATTCAACAAAATAAATTCACCACCTCTATCGGATCTAACTCTTTTGATTTTCTTATCTAATTGGTTTTCTACTTCAAATTTATAAATTAAAAACTTATCAAAAGCTTCATCTTTATTTCTCAACAAATAAAGTTTTGTATATCTAGAAAAATCGTCTATAAATGTCACATAATATTTTTTTCCCTCATCTAGTCATAGTTTGTTTCAAGTCTCATAAATCAGTATGGATTAAACTTAACGATTCAGATTCTCTAAACACAGAAGTACATGATTCCTTAGTTTGTTTAGCTTCGGCACAAACTTCACACTTATCAATATTTGAATAATTAATATTTGAAATGAGACCTTCAGAATCCATTCTCTTAATATAACATAAACTAACATGTCCTAATCTAGCATGCCATAAATTAAAAAGAATCAACCAAGTAAGCAGAAGAACTAGCATTTTCATTCATAACATTGAGTACAAACAAGCCATGGTTATAGTAACCCTTGCCAACAAAATTATTTTTTTTGGTCAACACGACCCTATCAGATTCAAAAGAAAACTTCACCCCCACTTTTCCTAATAATCCAACAGAGACCAAATTGGCTTGGATACTAGGAACATGCAACACATCATTCAGTGCCAAAGTTTTGCTAGATGTGAGTTTGAGAACAACTTTGACTTTTTCAAGAACTGGAGTAGTTCTTGAGTAGTCCTTGAGTCACCAAGATATACAACCTCTTCTCTTTCTTCAACTTGGGTGTAAGACACAAAGTCCTTTTTGTTAGCATATATGTGTCTAATGGCATCAGAATCTAACACCCAATCTTTCACATTGGCCACAAGGTTCACTTGGGAAACAACTGCAACAATTATGTCATCCGCTTTGGCTTCAATTAAATTTATTTTAGCCTTAGCGGGATGGTCATTCTCAGTCCTTTTCCGACATTGAGCAGCATGGTGGCTAAGTTTGCCGCACACAAAGCAATTGCCTTTTTCTTGAAGGTTTGATTGTTGGTTTTGGGCTTATAACCATTTCTTTTATCGTACCTGTTGTTTGATTTGTTCTGCCGCTTGTTGTCCTCCACAAGGTTGGCTCTTGTAGCAATCTCCTTTGTCAGCAACAGCTTGCTTGCGGTTGGTATTTTCAATTATAATGTGCGTCCTTGACCAAGTCCTTCAGCGACAGCTGCTTGTGTTTGTGTTTCAATTGTCGTTTGTAGTCACTCCAAGATTTGGGAAGTTTTTCTATAACCATTGTTTACCCTCAAAATCGAATAACAATTGAACTTGTAAGTGGTTTTAAGGATATGCAGATTAACTTGATACAAAGTGATAAATTAAGTTGCAATTGAAATAAATAACAACAAAGTAAATTCAAACCGCACGAATTGGACGATTTCAGTCTTGGAAGACCAGTCGCCCTAGAGCCGGATGTACTTCGATCGGTCTTAAGATAAAGATAAATAAGAACTTAAAGAAAAACAATAATGTATTTCTTTTGAGTACGTGTTACAATGTGTCTTATGAATTACCAGACCCTCTTTATATAGTAGAAGAGTCCTACTTTAGGTACAATTCTATAAACGGTAAATAAATCTCCAGATTTACTTATTGACGATCCCTTATCGATACGAGCCGTGATTTCCGCCGTAATATCCGACCGGTCACTGGCCTTCTTTTGGCTATTTTAACAACGTTTCTTCGAATTCGTTCGAGGCTAGGATCGATTCCGGGATCACGATCTCGATATTCTTTGAAGGCAAGCGTTCTGCCCCCGGATGCTAACTCGGTGGGACTTGGGGTCAATCTTTAGTCCTTTATTGCCATATTTCGAGCCTGATCTACCATGTCATAGGCGAGCTCGATTTTGATCGTACACAGATAGTCCCCTCATTTTTTTGGAGAGTAGATGACGAGAAACGACATGAGCTTCTGATTCTTACTTCAATACCCCATGACAG
The DNA here is from genome assembly GCA_002018475.1 of Nicotiana obtusifolia. Taxonomy (NCBI): domain Eukaryota; kingdom Viridiplantae; phylum Streptophyta; class Magnoliopsida; order Solanales; family Solanaceae; genus Nicotiana; species Nicotiana obtusifolia. Next base: position 132,672 of record MCJB01004014.1, read on the forward strand.
AAATGACAAAACAAACGAAGCGTCTCGTCAGTCAAGTCTTAATGGCATTGATGCTTGTCAACCGCCGGTCAGCCATTCCTGGATGCAAACCGCCGCTGAAAAACTATAAATACTTCTTCCTTTGTTCATTTAAACTTTACATCTAACCCTTCTACCCTCGTACCTTAGAAATTTCAACTTTCTGGCATTTATATCCCGGCTATTTGAGATTTTTGTAAGAATTCTTATTCGTCTTCATCTCAATCCATCAAGTGCATTCCTTTAACTTCCTCTTTTTCCTAATTTTTCCTCCACATTTCAAAGAAATGGTGAAGAATTCAAAAATCATTCCCCAAAAAGAAACTCCTTCCTCCTCGCGGCCGGCTGCCGAGGCCGAGGAGATCGCTTCGCATACTGCCGTCGAGGAACCAGTACCGGAACCTCCTCTGAAAATATTCATCCGCGGGGGGTGTCTGGTCAATGTTGTCTTTAAGGTTGAAAATCCTTCCTCCATACAAGGCCGGTGCAAGGAGTTCTCAAGGTACATCTATTCGATCACTGAGGATGTTCTCCCTAAGGTAAAAAAGGATTGCAATTGGGTTGACAAGCACGTAGTGGTTCCCAACCCCGATGAAGCCATCACCACCCATGTTGAGGGATATTTAAGTGTTTACACTTATCCCTTTACACTAGGCCCATTGGATCTGGTCGTCATCGACTTTTGCAAATGATACGAGGTTTGCGCCGGTCAAATTCATCCTTCACTATGGAGGATCGTGATCCTTCTCCGGTTCTTCATGAGCAAGATCGATGGATGCTCGTTCACTGTCAACCCCCTCATGCGCTTATACAATTCCTAAATCTTCCAGGATGGACTGATAAAGCTCGTGCGCCGGGCCAGCAAAGTCCTATTCTCGAGTATTAATAGAGATCGGGATCAAGGCCGGCAAGGCCGTTTCGTCCGAGTGAGGACTTCGGATTTGATCCCAGCTGCGCGTATGCCGTTTCCCAAGAAGTGTAATACATCACGTAAGTATAAATGTGCTTTCAAAATTTGATTTTACGCTTTTCTCCTTTATTCTTATCGGTGCTTTGTGGTGGTGCACCTGTTGCTCGGGTCCCAAATGCAGTCCCTCGCCTCAAGGAGTGGGTCGAGGGCATCGTATCATAGATTCCCTATTCCGAGCGCTCATGGCAAGCTTTCGAAGGGCTGTTGGGAGGCCCATTCTCATGGTGAGATTCCTTTCCTGAGTAAGTAATTTTTGGGTTCCTCTTGTGTCATTAAGTTCTCACTTGTTTTATTTCTTTTCGCGGGTTTATCCAAGGATATCAAACTGAGGCCTCCAGCCAGTAGCAAGGACTTACCTACTGAGTCCCCTCCTCCAAGACTGGCCGAAGAGAAGAAAAGAAAGAGCGCTCGAAGTTCTCCGAGCTCGAAGAAGAAGAAAACAAGAAGAAGGCTGGTGCGCAAGTCTAAAGAAAGCACCAGCGCTCGAGCACATCTTCGGATTCACTCTATCGGTTGAGGGACGAATCACAAAAAGAAGGTAAAGCCTTCAATCTGATGGCCCGCGTGTCATTGTAACCTGAAGGGAAAGGGACCTACGAACCGGAGAGAGGCGAGGGCCGATCTGCCTTAGGTTAGGGAGGCCGACAAGGAGGCGAGGGCCGAGGCTTCCCGGGATGCAGACAATGCCCCGAAGGAAGTACTCAATGTGATAGACATCACTCAGTCACCTTCGTTCACCGCGTCCGTGTATAATGAGGATCAGATGGTGAAAGAACGTCCCATCGAGGGGGCCCACGGAGCGGATGACCCCTTCCGTGGCTTTTTTGATGGTGTGGATTCTACCACCACGGAGGACGTCACCGGATTAGGTGACTTAGAGGTGCTGAAGAAGAGTCCATCTTCAGGAACAAGTGGGCCTTCCTCAAGCCTGAAATTAATCAACCGGTTCCCGGCTCCGAGCATGGATCCTGACCGGAAGTGATCCATAGTCATCTTCATTTTGTAGGACGCCCGGGTCCTCACCACCCCCCTAGGGGTGGCCAGTTACCTTCGGTGTCTGGTTAACGAGGAAGGCCAAGCCAAGATGAATGAGGTAGATGTCCCTGCCTGTTCAACAAAGCACAACAAGCACTAAACCGGGTAATTTCAGATATTTCTTGATGACTTTAACTTGTACTTAAGACTAATTCATAGATAATCCTAACATTTTTCTTTGTGTCTGTAGGCCTCGGTGCTTCATCATGAAACTTTTCTTCAATATCAAGACGAGCTAAACCAGCTTGAGGCTGAGGTCTGAGGGCTCACTGAGTAAAGATATACTTACAAACTTCTCAGCGAGCAGCGTGAAGGGGAGGCTAGGAGCCTCCAAGCTGAGCTGGGGGTGGTCCGTAAGGAGCATGCCGACCTGGTCGAACAGGTAAAAATATTCTAAGTTAGTGACGATGATCTAAAATCGGAATTCGCAGGTCCAACAGAAGATCGATCAGATTGACCAACTCCGAGCTGAGCTGGATGTAGTCAAGGCCGAGGCCGAAGAATAGAGAGGAAGGATGGACCGCCTGGCCCCGAAAAAGGAGACTGCTCGGGTGCAATTGACTTCGGCTGAGGTCCATCTTTGAGCGGCAAAGGAGAAGGCCGAGGCCCGGTCCCAAAAGGTTGAGGAGCTCCAGTCTTAGCTAAGCTCGCCGTCTATGATCGAGAAACTCTCGCCAAGGAGCTTGAAACGGCCAATTCGGTGGTTGTGATGGTCAAAGCCGATGCCGACGGGATGGTGTCCCAATGTAAGGCTGACGCTGAGGCAGCCAAGAATCGACTAAAGGATATCGTCGAGCACGCGAAGCGGCAATCTCAAAGGGAAGCCCTCGAGGAAATTCATGCTCGAGGTTTTGACATATCGGCTAAAATTGAGAGTGCTAAAGTTAGCGTATACCGAGGATGAAGAAGACTTTGAGGGTTCGAGCAGATCTGAGGGTCAAGGAGACTCCGAAGACCCTGGCGACAAGGCGGCCTCCGGTGAAGACCAGGCCGTTTAAGTGCCTTGTATATTTTCTTTTGTTTTTTTTGTTTTTTAACTTGTGTACTTTTTGTCAAGGCCTTTTGGCCTTTGTAAATATTATATGTATATATAATATAAGGCTTTTTTTTCACTTCGACAATTTGTGAGTTTGTTTTCCTTTGCTTTATTCTTTATGTTTGCAAAGATCGAAATGCCTTGGCATGAAATAGTTAGGTCATGTTCGGAGGTTTGAACAAGCCTTGCCTTCGACAGTATTTTGTTTAAGGCATCGTGGGGGTTCGGTATGATCGGAAACTTTTTCCCAAAGTACTTATAACTTTTTTGATTATAGTTTGTCGAGGGTAGCCTTTAGAACCAATTTAGAAATTTTGAAGGCCTTGTTTTTTGTTACGGGTCTCGGACGTCTCTGAGCTGTTTTAGCATGGCCGTAGCCTTTTTAGTTTGAGTGTTGCCCAGTGGGCTTGTTACCCCGAGTCATCCCGGCTTGCCTAAGATAACAGTCCCCGAGTGGGGATGGTCGTAGCCTTTAATGTTCGGGCGCTGCCTAATAGGTCTTGTGCCCCGGAGCTTTGATAGCCCGGACCGGCCGAGTTTGTCTTTGGACGGCAGTCCCTGAGTGAGAGCGATCCTTTGAACTCGGATAAAGGCGACCATTGGGCTCGATACCTTTGGGGGATCGAATGTAGGAAATTCTTTAAGAGAAGAGAGAGAAAAGAAAATTTTTAAGGGACAAGACGTTTATCCGCAAGGTAGAGACTTCTTTTTATTTTTGTGTGTAATATATATGGTTGCAAATGTGTGCAAGCATTTATGTCAGGGCTCGAGTAGTCTATGTGGGCACGGTTCTTTTGACCATTTGGTCCTTACAGTAAATCTTATCGATCGAGTCGAGACTATTCGGTCACAAAGTTTCTTTCCTTGCTAAAGTCATTGTCTGAGGGTGATGCCCTCCCCCCCCTCCCAAGTGTTCAAGGCTGATCATAGTGAAGCCTCGAATACTGCTGTTGTGTTCTTCAACACCGGTTTGTGATCAGCCTTCAATTCTAAGTTAGCACAATTTACCGTTGCATCGTTAAAACCTTGCCGGAAAATCCATTGGGGACACAACCGGTTCAAGGGAAAAAGAGTGCAACGCGTGCTTTCAGGCCTAAAAATTGTATCGTTCTTTGACGATTGCCTGCAGGTGTTAGTTCGAAATGCAAATAAGTAAAGGAATGAATGGGTTCCTACCTTAGTAGTAGTATCGCTTCAAGTGAGTTACGTTCCAGTTGTTCGGTAGTCGTTCACCGTTCATTGCTCCGAGTTTGTACGATCCTTTTTCGATGATCTCGATAATTTGATATGGCCCTTCCCAGTTCGGCCCCAGCTTCTCATCGTTCGGGTTACGGGTGCTTAGTGTGACCTTCCTTAACACTAAGTCCCTGACATTGAAGTGTCAAAGTTGGCCCTTCGATTGTAATACCTCTCGATCTGCTGTTTTTGGGCGGCCAATCGGACAAGGGCGTCTTCGCGCCTTTCATCTAATAGCTCCAGGCTCGTACTCATGGCCTCGTCGTTTGATTCCTTGGTTGTATATCGGAACCTGATACTTGGTTCTCTGACTTCGACCGGTATTAGAGCTTCGGCATCGTAAACCAGTGAAAACGGGGTGGTCCCGGTACTGGACTTCAAGGTCGTGCGGTATGCCCATAGTACTTCAGGCAGGATTTCCTTCCATTTTCCTTTGGCGTCAGTTAACCTCTTTTTGAGGTTTTGGAGTATGGTTTTGCTAGTCGATTCTGCTTGTCCGTTCCCACTAGAGTGGTAGGGCGTTGATAGGATCCTTTTGATCTTATGGTCTTGGAGAAACTTGCTTACTTTAATGAATTGTTTCCCGTTGTCGCACACGATCTCGGCTGGCATTCCGAACCGACATATGATGTGATCCTAAATAAAACCGATGACTTCTTTCTCCCTGACCTTCTTATATGCCTGGGCTTCCACCCACTTAGAAAAATAGTCAGTCACAAATAATATAATTGAGCCTTACCGGGTGCCCATAGAAGGGGGCCAACAATGTCCATCCCCTATTTCATGAACGATCATGGTGACAAAATTGAATGCAGTAGCTCCCCGAGTAGATGAATCATCAGAGAGTGTCTTTGACATTCATCACATTTTCGTACGAACACCTTCGCGTCCTTTTCCATGTCATTCCAGTAGTAGCCGGCTCTGATTATCTTTCGAACCAATGATTCGGTGCCTGAATGATTTCCGCAGGTGCCTCCATGAATTTCCCTCAAAACGTACTCGGTATCCCCTAGTCCTAGGCATATCGCGAGTGGGACATCGAATGTTCTTCTGAACAAGGTTCCATCTTCGGACAAGCTAAATCGAGCTGCCTTCATACATAGGGCCCTCAATTCTTTTGGATCCGAGGGCAGTTTTTCGATCTTCAGATATTCAGCATATTTGTTTCTCCAGTCCCAAGTCAGGATCATTGAGTTTATCTCGACGTGGCCTTACTCCACTACCGGTCTCATGAGTTGTATGACCGCCCCCGAGTTGAACTCATCGTCCTCGACCGACGATCCTAGGTTAGCAAGGGCATTGGCCTCACTGTTTTGATCCTGAGGTACGTGTTGTAGAGTCCGCTCCTTGAATCAATGTAATGTTACCTGCAACTTGTCCATGTACCTTTGCATTCATTCTTCTCTAACCTCAGCACGTCATTAACATGATCATCGGTGGGGTCGACATTCCCCAGGGGCCGATGCTGAAGCGCACCAAAGTATCCATCACAAGGGAAAAATAACTCGGGATTACGTACCGGAAGAAACCTTGTCTTTCAACGACGAAGACACTGAGGGGATTGTGTAGATCCATAACGATGCACTGGTAATATCGGTACTCGCAAATAAATCTCGAATTAAGCGTGTGTTAATTGATCCAGGTAGCTCAGCCAACATCATCAGATCGAGGGTCATGGAACAACTCGGCCTACAAGATCAGATTGTACCTGCGGTCCGAGTCCTGAACGGGTTCAACATGGCATGCAAGACCATTAAAGGGGAGATAACATTACCGGTGAACGTCGCTGGAACAGTATAGGAAGCCAATTTCTATGTAATCGAAGGGGATATGAGATACAATATTTTGTTCAGGAGGCCATGGATTCACAACATGAGAGCAATACCCTCGACACTACACAACATGTTGAAATCCCCAACACCCGGAGGAATCGAAACAGTTTATGGGGAACAACCGACCGCCAAGGAGATGTCGCTTCGATGAGGTGATCCCGAAATCCACATTCTCGATATCGGAGGATCCAAATCAGATGGTCAAAGACAGGGCCAAATATCAATCACCAATACCAGCCTCGGTAGAATCGGAGGAACGAGGGGTAGACGAGGAAGAAGACTATAGTGTCCCCAAATCTTTCATAGCCCCTGATGATTTCGATGTTACAAAATCAATGGTCGAGGAACTGGAGTAAGTCGTACTAATTAAACACTTGCCCGATCGAAAGGTATACCTGGGCACGAGGTTAAACCCCGAGCTTAGAAAAAAACTCATTCAATTTCTTATAGCTAATGAAGATTGTTTTGCTTGGTCCCACCTTGATATGACATGGATCTTGCTGAAAATAACCACTCACAAGCTTAGCTTGGACCCGAAGTTCTACCGGGTCAAGCAGAAGAGGAAACCCTAGTCCGAGGTCAAACATGCCTTTATCAAGGATGAAGTATCTAAACTCCTTAAAATAGGGTACATTCGGGAGGTTAAATACCTAGATTGGTTAGCGAACGTAGTGATAGTCCCTAAAAAGGGAATAAATTAAGAATGTGTGAAGACTATAAGGATTTAAATAAGGCATGTCCCAAGGACTCCTTCCCTTTACCCAACATCAATCGCATGATTGATGCCACGACCGTCCAAGCACAGAGTTGGGTCATACGGCCCAAGTAAAGGCATGGGCTGCTTGATCCCTAAAGTGGGGTGGACCGTGTGAGGTTGGTTTCACAGAGCAACTAGTAGCTCCCACTCTGTGCAGTGGAAGGATAACGAGTCGGTGCTTCCCAAGTCCAATAATGCCTTATGGGCTTCTCTAACTAAACCACCACCTTAATGCCCCCACTTGGGTTACAAGCCCTCATTACTGAGCTCGGCCTGCTTATTAGAATCCCTGTTCCTCAAGTGGTTCTTGGCCCGATTACTCAAGAACTCCCCGAGATGTCCGTTGTTGAACAATCGGGCCACATCTTCTCTTAATTGTCGCCAGTCTTCTATTCTGTGGCCATGAGTCCCGTGATATTTGCGCATTAGGTTAGAATCCCTTTGGGCTTGATCAGACTGTAAAGGTCTAGACCATTTGGTATCTTTGATGCATCTGATGGCAGATACGATAGCGGCGGCATCAACATTGAAGTTGTACTCTGATAATCTTGGCGCTTCTTTAGGTCTGACGGGCCTGTCGAAGCTGTTTCTGCTCATGAGTCCCTGGTTGCTCTGACCTCGGTCATTTCTCCTTTTACTTCTCATAGGATTCCACCCAGACCCACTGCTTCTTCGGTCTCCATTGTACGATTGATATCGATCCCTATTTGATCTCTGTTTACGATTGATGTCTTTCTTGACTCTGTCGATGGTTTTGACGGGATACACGGACTTGAAAGGGGCCCCAAGCTGATCATCTTCGACCCTGATTTTTGATTGGTACCGGTTATGGACATCGGCCTAAGTGACGGCCGGATATTCTACCAAGTTTTATTTCAACTGCTGTGAAGCCGACGAACTCCGAATGTTGAGTCCTTGGGTGAAAGCCTGAACGGCCCAATCATCGGCGACCGGTGGCAGGTCCATCCATTCCATTTGAAACCGGGACATGAATTCTCTGAGCCTCTCATTATCCTTTTGTTTTACTTTGAAATGGTCTGACTTCCTGGTTTCGACCTTAATAGCCCCGGCGTGTGCTTTTACTAAAGAATCTGCAAGCATTGCAAACGAGATAGAATTAGGAGGTAAGTTGTGGCACCATATCGTAGCTTCTTTTAACAGGGTCTCCCCACACCTTTCAACAAGACGGACTCAATCTCATCATCTTCTAAGTCGTTCCCTTAATCGCACATGTGTAGGAGGTCACATGTTCATTTGGGTCGCCGTTCCGTTGTACTTAGGAATCTCAGGCATGCAGAACTTCTTAGGGATTGGCTTTGGAGCCGCGCTCGGAGGAAAAGGTTTTTGAATGAACTTCTTAGAATCCAGGCCTTTCAATATCGGCGGTACCCCTAGGATTTGGTCGACCCTGGAAATGTAGGTCTCCACCTTTTTGTCATCAGCTTCGATTTTCTTCTCCCCTGGTTCTACCCGTTTTTTCAGTTCCTCGAGCATCTTTATGATCTTGGTGTTAGTCCCTGATTCGTTTTCATTCGACCTCTCTGCGACCAATTCATCCCTGCGTGCGGCTTCCCGAGACGGATCAGGTTCAATTCTGCTCGGCGCATGGCTTTAGTTCTGTAACTAGGCTATCGTTGCCTTTTGAGCGTGCAACATTTCGAAGATCATCCGTAAATTGATCCCGTCTCCTCCAATGTTTTGTGTATTATGGGCTACTGATCGGGCTCCACCACGGACGCTATTCTCGGGGTCGGTAGGAAAATTTGTGTTAGTGGCTACATGCGAGTTAGCTTCAATCGTGTCCGCGACCGGAATTCCGATGGGATCAATGGGCAGTACCTCGTCACTGGGCACTATATTCTTATTTTCACCGAGATGACCGGGCTCATTGTCAACATGTAAGGATGCTGACTGAGAGTTTGACATTTTGAGCTTTAACTTGAAATTAGAAACACTTCAAAGAATAAGTGTAAAGTAGTGTGTGTTATAGAAATTTGTATCAAATAACCACTATTATCCTTCGCCCCACGGTGGGCGCCAAACTGTTTATCCTCAAAATCGGATAATAATTGAATTTGTAAGTGATTTTAAGGATATGCGGATTAACTTGATACAAAGTGATAAATTAAGTTGCAATTGAAATAAATAACGACAAAGTAAATTCAAACCACACGAATTGGACAATTTCAGTCTTGGAAGACCAGTCGCCCTCGAGCTGGATATACTTCGATCGGTCTTAAGATACAGATGAATAAGAGCTTAAAGAAAAATAATAATGTATTGCTTTTGAGTACGTGTTACAATGTGTCTTATGGATTACCAAACCCTCTTTATACAGTAAAGGAGTCCTACTTTAGGTACAATTTTATAAACGGTAAATAAATCTCCTGATTTCTGATTGATGATCCCTTACTGATACGTGCCATGATTTCCGCCGTAATATTCGACTGGTCACGGATATTCGGCCTTCTGTTGGCTATGTTAACAACGTTTCTTCGAACTCGTTCGAGGCTAGGACCGATTCCGGGATCACAGTCTCGTTATTCTTCGAAGGGCAGGCGTTCTGCCCCCGGGTTATAACTTGGTGGACTTACGGTTGATCTTCAGTCCTTTATTGCCACATTTCGAGCCTGATCTACCATGTCGCAGGCGAGCTCGATTTTGATCTAACACAAGCATACCAGCAACAAAATGTTTGGGCGGAGAGATATCTTTAGATTTGAGATCTTCAATCAACTTGTGATATTCGTTGATTTGTGCAGTTATGTCCTTGTCCTCTGTCATCTCCCACTTGTAGTAGTTTTCAATTGCAAATTTTTGTCTAATAGCATCTTTAGCAGTGTACTTTGTTATCATTGACTCCCAAATTTTTTTTGCCTCTTTGTGAGAAACGTAGACATTGATCAATTCGTTAGAAATAGTAGAAATTATAGTATGTCCACATACCTTATTAGCATGAATCCATTGATCCATCTGAATGGAAGTTGCTTCAGTTGGCTTAGGATCAGTAAGTGCAAAAGCAACTCCATGCATATCCAAAATAGAACGTACTAGTTCTTGCCAGCACTTAAAATTATCTCCGCCAAAAACCTCAATTTTTCAAACACCAGAAAAAGGTTTAGCATAGGTAATTGGTGATGGAACAACAACAGAAACAGTTGGTGCAGTGGGTGTAGTAGCATCAACGACAACATTAACAGCGTTATTCTCCATAATAACAACATGGAAGTATCCTTAAGATTGTTGGAAAAATATTGGATTATGGAGAATAAGATTTAGCTTGAGGTGTGTCAAGGACACTGTCCTTAAGGATATTTCGCTCACACCAGGATGAATAAAATTAGACATATTCCCTAGGATTCAACAAACTCTTTTAGTATAAACTAGGAGCAGAAACAACTAAGATTAACAAAGACAACCCGACACAATAGAAGAAAAGTTTTTAACTTTGTTCCCTTTTTTTTAGTTACCCCATCAAATAAACAAACATATACTTATATATGAAATCCAAAAAGGACATCTGATTGTTGGCAAGAAAACGTTAGAAACTAAGGCCATTAAGGCTCTTAAAAATTGAAAGAAACGTTCAATTGAATTCAATGGTCAGATTGAAACGTTCCACACTAATGAGCACTCAATGGTCAGATTATTTTGTCCCAGTTGAATTCAAAATTAAACTAATTTTCTGTTACAAATTTATTTAAAATAATTATTATAATAAAGACTCATTAATATAATAGTAAGGAAATGAATCTAGACATAGTTTTGGAATATTTCTTTTTGAGATATCAAAAGTATTTTTCTATCATTTATAGGCTAGGGTCGTAGTCTCCAAGTCCAGAACCGAGTGGGAAACGTTTAATGCGCGCACTGGGAAAGTGTCCAGGCCCTAGAGCTCGCGAGGCCCGGCTCTTGGCCTTCTCTGATTTTCACCTTTTCGTGCTCTTTTTGTGTGTTTTCGGTACCGTTTTGTGCAACATTCACTCGTTTTCTTCTTTCAATGATCATACACATAAAAACGACACAATTAAGCCCAAACGTCGCACATATTATCATTAAAACACCAAAATATAAGACATGTAATGCACTAAAAATGTACATTCATAGCCAGTTATCAAATATAAACCTGTTAAGTTGTAGGGATGGAATTGAAGCTTACAATGCTCTAGATGCTGCGGTGTGTGTGGTGATTTTGAAGCATTATGTGATATTCTTGTTTAGGTACTTGTACATCTAAATTGAAGTTTGGGCTTAATTATTATCGTCTAATTTGTTAAGTTTCATTCATATGCTCACGTTTGGAGGTATTTGTGTTCTAGATGGTTGATAATTTATCACCTCCCTTTGTTTCATTTCATGCAAAACAGTTTACAAGAAGGATAGTTGCGAGTTGGACCTCTAATTTTTGTATATGTGAAAAGGAAGAAATTGGGCTTTTAGCTGTTTTTTGTTTTGTTTTGTTTTGTTTTCAAGAATATTATTTAGAGACCTTATCCCCTGGAGAACATGTTTGCTGGAAATTGTGGATACACTTGTATTCTAGTTTTCTTACTTTAACGTGAAAACAGCCTCTTGCAAAAATACAGAATAAGGCCGTGTACGATAAATCCACATAGCAGGAGCTTAGTGCACCCGACTGCTCTCAACTATAACTTGCCAGCTGTTCATAAAGTAGTGCCAAGCAAGCATTCATGCCTTGTGATGCAGTAGCAACTATCCAGATTTCCATAGTTTTGCATCCAAATTCCTTGAATCATCCACTCACCTCTGTGAATGTCATGTTCTGTCTTACAAGTGATGTTAAGATTTCATGGCTCTTTATCTCAAGTTCATTCCCCAGTCGTCATCCCTGAGTCCTGATCTTCAAAAGATTCAACAGGAAATTCTATGCTACACTATGGTCTTGCATCTAAATGATAGCTCTTCCACCTTTTTATATTCTTCCATTCATAAGAGAAGCAGAAGATTATTGTTTTATGAAATCAGGATTGGAGGGATGTAGTGAGGCAGACTAGTCCTTTTAGCCCTGTTAAGGCTCCATACCTGGATGCTGAACTGCCTTAAGCTTACTATTGACCATGCTTCTGGCCTTTTTAGTAGTTTCCTTCAGTTAACTTTTCTTTTAAGTCCCAATATGATTGTTTCATATAAAACTAGCTGCTACCATTCACTACTCCAGAAAGAAATGTCTTACTGGTAAGATAGTGGGTCCAGTTTCTTTAGGTTTTCAATTTTATAGGTTTCTTCTACTGTTTCTTGGAGGTTTGGTCATCAACTTTCCGAGAGATTAGAAAGGTCGAAGGCAAGAAATGTTCAGCCGTTAATAACTATATTACCAATGGGAAACTGTTGCAACTAACTTGGATAAGTTCCAGGATGTTTCTTTATTATCATGATTCATGGTCTATTTTCTTATATTCTACCTGTCCTGTTTAATTTTTCAAGATGAATGTCAGATTCCTCCTATATTTTGTGCATAAATGTTGTGATGTGATATAAACCTGAATATTATTACTATCAAGGTCATGGATTCACTGCTGAATTTCTTTTGAGATGATCTGAAAACATTTTGGAACCTTAGAACAATTTAATAAGGCGAGTTTTTACTATCTGATTAGAGTTATCCTGTGGTGTTCTGATTACATTTGTCTCCCCCAACCATCGTTAAAGTTGGAAGAAAGATTATGGAAGACTAGAATTCAGTTCCAACAAGGGCAAAAACTTAGGTGATCTCTTCCCATTTGCCTAAGCCTTGGTGGCAGAAATACCCGGTACTATGTCGGTGGAAGGATGCAAGTACCCAAGAGTAGTCAAGGTGTGTGCAAACTATCTCTAACACCATCATTATCAAAATAGAAATAAATAAATAATTGTCTCCCCTATCTAGGAACTTGTTAAATGGCCTTTATTTGTTGCAGTATGAACAATTAAGTAGCTAATTTCACATTGTGGGGCAGTATTAGGTAAGTTAAGAAAGTAAATGCTAAAAGAGATTTGTAACAGATGCTTTACCCATTCGAAGGGTCTGCTGATTGATAGTAATTTATAATGATGAACAATTAAGTAGCCAATTTCATAGTAATTTTACCCCAGCTTTTGACGGGAAGTGAATGATTTTATTATGCAAGGCTACACTTGCTTTCTTCTTGTTCTACAAGGATAGGCTGGACATGTTGTGTGTCTGAAAGTGGGGAAAAGGATGAAACTAAGTAAATGGGATTATTCATCCAAATTTCAGTTTGAAACTCATGTCTCACTTAAAAAAGCCTCTAGTTTTAGGTCCGGCATCAACCCTAGCTACACAAGAGTAGTTTGAAAATCTTACAAGAATCAACTATAAAATGTGATGGTCTCAAACTCTTTGTTTTTGTGTCAAATACAGTTAATTTTGGGTAAAACCATCTAAACTTTGTCTACAGAATCTTCCATTTCCTGCAATACATCTGCATCTTCTTTCATTTCAGGCACTTCTTTATCTGCGGATTCCTCCTTCCCTTTCTTTATCTTCACTTCTTTTGCCTGTTTGAGAGCTTCAACCAGCTTCAGAAGGCATTTCCCTGCGTCTTCTTTCGGGGAGCTAGGCATCAGGTTTTCTGCAACATCAGCAGGTATGATCTTTGTCTCCTTCATTAACATTTCAATTGGTTCAAACAGGATATGTTCGTCCAAGAGCAGGTAATTCTTTGCAAGAACCTTGAATCCCTCGAAACTACAGTACGAGAGTTCAATATGCTTATCCATTCTTCCCCTTCTTGTAAGAGCTGGATCCAACTTATCCACATAATTTGTAGTAAAGACAATTATACGCTCTCCACTACATGCTGACCAAAGACCGTCAATGAAGTTCAAAAGCCCGGAGAGAGTGACTCTACTTCCACTCTCTTCGGTGTCCTTGCGAGGAACTTCTTTCTTGGTCTTTGAAGTCTTCTCTTCTGGAGGTTTCTCCTGTTTCTTCTTCCTTTGACCTGTTAGATCAAGTGAGCAGTCAATGTCTTCTATCACTATAATAGATTTACTTGATGTTTCGGCTAAGAGTCTTCTCAATTCTGTGTTGTCCCTGACCGATGTTAGCTCAAGATCATAGACGTCATAATCCAATAAATTTGCCATTGCAGCAATCATTGTTGACTTCCCAGTACCTGGGGGACCATATAATAGATAACCCCGCTTCCATGCCTTCCCAATCCTGGCATAGAAATCCTTACTCTCCCTAAACATCAGGAGATCGTCCACAATCTCCCGCTTCTTTTCTGCTTCCATTGCCAGGCTATCAAATGTTGCGGGGTGCTCAAATACAATATGGCTCCACGTGGTTTTGTTGTGGCCGTTTGTGTAGAGCTTTCTCTTCCTGTTTCTCATCTGGATCTCTTTCCCTGTCTTGATCACATGCTCCAAGTAAGTATCAGTTACCATATCACGATATTTCTTGTGGAATGTCACCTTGTAATATTTTCTTTCTACTTCTGGCAAGTACTTGCTTTCCCGTTGCACAATTTTCCCGGATATCCATTGTATTTTTGCTCCGCGAAACTCATCAGTAACTCTCTCATGCTCATCCATGCTTAGCACCAGCTTGCCGCCACCATGCACAGTTTCAGCTCTGAGCCTTTTTGCCTCTTTTGCTAAATGGACACTGAGATACGCCTCGACTGCTGCATAGGCATCATGTGGCTTGAGATTATTGCTCATGAATTCACTGATGGAAATCTGAATGAAAGGGTAGAAAAAGCTCCTGATTCTTCTTGTCCACTTATCTGAAGCTCGAATAAGCTCAGGGGGACAGTATCGACGGATCATATCCCACATGAATATGAAACTAGCAATGCTGGTCCCTAAACCACCCCAACTCTGCAGCAATCCCATTGTGCTGATCATTGCTAAAGATATTTCCCCTTCTCTCCCAAGGCAAGGTGATAACTTCTCAAAACTCTGTTCACTTATATAACAGGTAGCTCACTTTTACTTAAAAGAAGCAAATTCTGCTTCTCTTCAAGGCAATTGGTTGGTAACTTCTATTAATTCTGTTCACAATATATAACATATATATAATGAGTGCAAAGGAAGAAAAAGAGTAGGTAAAGCTTTTGAATACATAGTGTATGACTTTACAAAATTAAAGGCATGGGAGTACGTGGATTACTCATTAAGGAGTGACGCTTGGGAGTTGAAAAAGATCAATAATCAAGAAAATGACAAACTAGTGGACGGTTTCGTGAGGTGTTTTTTCTCCTTTATGTTATTATAATAGAAATGATTAGAGAAAAGACAAATGAGAAAGTGAAACTTGGATGGTGGAAGAGCTGGACATCATTGAATATATTGTTTTCATGTTTACGTATTAATCTTACATCACCAGATATATAGGCTACTGGCTCGTTTCCTTTTTTTTCCTTCTTCTTTTGTTTTTCCTTTGTCCTTTTTATAAGAGATATTAGAGATAGAAAGTCATTCTGGTCACTAAACTAAAAATCAAAGAGCTTGCCGCCAAGTTATAATGGGATTTTACTTCCTTTTTTATAATTTTTTCAGAAGTATTATCACTTCTAATTCGCGCTAGAAATTATTTATATTTTATAACAGAAACTTTACCTTAGAATTCATTTATTAGTATAAACGGTTGTGTGATTTGCGGCTACCTCATACACTACCAGTGATTGCGATACACTGAATAGTAATCAAAGTTCTATTTGTATCATTATCATACATTGACTAGTGATCAAAGGTCTATTTGTATCATTCTTGGATGTTTCCCAACTTGTACTAATATATAGATTTATAAATCAAATATTCAACATTTTACTCAAGACAAGATTGAGGCTAATTGTGTGAATTCGTACTTTTAAATTTCTAACTCAAATTGGATGGAAATTTGTTTTAAACAGTACCTTTGGCAAATTATTACGTTATTCAATTTAATATTTGGTTTATTAAATATACATATCAGTAGTAACTAGTAAGTAGAATAATATAATCATATGTTGAAATAACGTTCTCAAAAGAATAATTTGAAGAGGAAATCTGATTTAAAACGAAGCATCCTAAATATGGGTAAATGAATAATAGAAATTTCAATCCATTTTGATTTAAAACGAAGCATCCTAAATATGGGTCAATGAACAAAATAGAAATTTCAACACACTTGATTTAAAATGAAGTATCCTATATATGGGTAAATGAATAATTAAAATTTTCAATCCTATTCTAAGCATTATAATTTATTTAAGCATTTCCTTTAATTTAAAATCCAACATTACAAACATTACTTAGAAACTACTAAGAGGTACCAAGCGTGGTTTCCCAAAGTAGTTTTAGAGAGGGTATTTGTCATTTAAGCTTTCTTTATGCATATTTTACTGAAAGATATATCATGCACTATAATTTCTCATTGAATTCCGCATAAGATAGTACAGAATTACTGACCTAACAGTGCATCTCTATACAACAAGTTTAGCATCAGAATTACTTCCAGAGTGACCAAATGACCACTTAGTATATATAGTAGTATTAACTTAAGTAGACAAACAAATATTAATTTTGATTGATGAGATGCGAGGTGGTGTTAACGAGAGGTTAGAGGTCAGGAGACATACTCTTGAGTCTAAAGGTTTCACGCTGAGTAGGACCAAGACAGAATATTTGGAGTGCAAGTTCCGCGGTGTTACCCAAGAAGTAGACTGGAACGTGAGGCTTGATACGCAAGTTATTCCCAGGAGAGAGAGTTTCAAGTACCTTTGGTCTGTAATTCAAAATGATGGGGAGATTGATGAGGATGTGACACATCGTATCGGAGCAGGGTGGATGAAGTGGAGGCTCGCTTCCGGTGTCTTGTGTGATAAGAATGTACCTTTGACACTTAAAGGTAAGTCCTACAAGATAGTTGTTAGACCGACTATGTTGTATGGGGTAGAATGCTGGCCTGTCAAGAACTCCCATGTCCATTAGATGAAAGTAGCTGAAATGAAGATGTTGAGATGGATGTGTGGGCATACTAGGTTAGATATAATTAGGAATGAAGTTATTCGGGACAAGGTGGGGGTGGTTCCTGTGGAGGAAAAGATGCATGAAGTGAGACTTAGATGGTTCGGGCATGTTAGAAGGAGAAGCACGAATGCCCCAATCAGGAGGCGTGAGAGATTGGCCTTAGGGGGTAAGACGAAGGATAGAGGTAGGCCAAAGAAGTCTTGCGGAGAGTGACATAGGACAGCTGGAGCTAACCGAGGATATGACCGTTGATAGGAGGGTGTGGAGGTTGAGAATTAGGGTAGAAGGTTACTAGATAGTCGATCGTTTCCTTGTGTCTTTCTTAGTTCTATAGTATTCGTGTAGTTTGGTATCTGATAATTGGTAAAAAAGATATTAAATATTGTGTAAATTATCCCATATTTAGCTCTTGTCTGTGTGAATTTGGATGTTAATCACATTGATTCATGTTAATATAATATATTTTTATGTGTAGGAATGAGTTGAAAGCAATCGGGGACGAAACCGGGGAAGAAACGAGCCAAAACAAGAAGAATCGGACAAGGGAAGAAACCAGCCCACAGGCCAGCGCCCAGCGCTGCCTGTGGCACTGGAAACAGAGACTTTTGGAACGCTATTGCCTTCAGTCCCCTGGGGGGCGCTGGGCGCTGATCAGGGGACTGATTTCGGGAATTTTTCCTACTTCGCCTAGAAGACCCCCAAGTCGACCCCAAACCTTCCCAACACCTATATAAACACCCCTAAACCTATCTAAGGAGAGGAGAACGTGATTTTGGAGAAAAAGGAGGCCTAGGAACATCAACAACATCAACAAATTCTCAGTTCATCAATTCAATCTAGTATCTCTATTTAGTTTTTCAATATTTAATCTTTTGGTTTTGTTGAACATGAGTGGCTAAGCACCCCTTGTTCTGGGGTTGTGATTAGCCATGAATATTGTGTTTCTAACTTGATGAATTCGTTTTAATAGTTAATGTGGATAAGATTGTTTCTTCAATTCTATGCTAAATTGCTTAATTGTTTTGGCCATCAATTAAGTTCTATCAATTATCTATGTTATGTTTGAGAAAACTAAGTCTAGATGAGAATAAGGATTGAAGAGAGCATGTTCTTAACTTTGTTAAAAAGAGCGGATTTGTGGTTAGGATAGGAATATACTTAATCACCATGCTTAATTAGATAATCGTGTTCTTCATGCATTCTTGCTAGATTAATTCCATAGGAATATAGGCATTAATCTTGTTAGGAATAGGCGAATAGTACTTCGGAAGAAGGCTATACGTATCATTATCGATTAATTAGCAATCTTACATTAACTATATGAACGATAAGTCAATTAGAACGCAATAGGATTGGAAGTAAAATCACAACCCTGGAATCTTTGTTTTATTGCTTAAAAAAAAATACATATTTGTTCTTTGAAATTCCTAGATTTAAATTAGAATTACAATTTAGAATAAACTATATACTAAACTTGATCTTTGCTTGATTAAATAACGATATTAGTTGTTATAAAGTAGTTAACTTAAGTCCCTTGGGTACGATAATCCGGACTCATTGTCCTATATTACTTGTCGATCATGTATACTTGCGTGTGCGTAAGGGAGCAACAGTATCCCATTTATTCTTAATTTCCTATTACCACATATTTTGCACTGTTGTTACTTGCCTTCCGTACGTTCGTATTTTGTTATCATTTCATATCTTGCACTGTTATTACTAACTATTAGTGCTTCTTTCATACTCTCTTTTGCTTGCTTGAGTTTTGTTTTCTAAATACTTTATATTGATATTACTTGCTATAAGTGCTTCTTCCATCCTTTCTTCAGCCGATAGTCTATCGGAAATAGCTTTTCAGCCCTTCTGGGGTAAGAGTAAGGCTGCGTACATCCTACTCTCTCCAGACCTGACTTGTGGGATTACACTGGATTGTTGTTGTAAACTGAAACATTAGTTGTGATTAATATAAGAGTACTGCTTTCTAGTTTCTATAATCTGGTACAGACACAGAGAACAAACAAAGGATATGAATTCAAAGATTAGTGGGCAGTAAAGGCACTTCTAAAGCAAATGAGTTTCATGAAACAAATGCAACTGAAGAAAAAGATTAACTTTAGCTTAACGGAGAAGGGAGAGAGTGGTGGGGTACTCATAATCAACTAAGGGGTGTTTTGGTTAGAAAGAAGTTATCCATGATTAATTATTTTGGGATTAGTTATTTCACTTTTATATAGGGATAAAAAATATTACAATTCCGGAATAATTAATCTGGGGATTAACTATATTGCAATTTTCTCCCAACCAAACATGAGATAAACTAAACTTAAATTTAATTTCTAAATTAATTAATCCTTATCACTCGTACCAAACGAGCCCCATATTTCCAACTGCTGGTCCTAGGAGATTTCTGAGTAATCAAAAAATGGAAAATGAAGAAGGAAGAGAGTTCTAACCTTACAGTGGCTCTGAAGCTTATGTATGATTGGTGTTGGAGCAAAGGAGAATTGTGAGCTAGTGATTTGAGAGATGGAACATGAAAGAGACAATCACCTCAAACATTTATTTTCCCTTCTGTCTTGTTCTTGATTACTTTGTTGGAGAAGAAAGTAAAAATTTTGAAACATATGAAGCTCAATTATGCAATTGGGGACTCTTAAAGTTTTCTTTTCTAAGTAATGTGAGTGTGAAGTGGTCAAATGAAAGGACCAACGGAATTGCTTTTGGCAGAAGACCAAAGTTTGTGTTCCCAAGGACAAAGGAAAAAGAAACAAAAAGGTACTGCGACACCAAGCTAAGTACGTAACTTTTTTATATATACATATCTCGTTTATTTATTTTATTACTAACAAATTAGTCTAAAAATAATTAAATTAATTTAACAAAATAAAAAAGAAGAATAGACAAAAGCTGGAATACAACCTTTCATAACTTAAATAAAAATAAACTTCCTGATGTGTTTAAAACTTGAATTTTATCAATAAGAACTTCCCTAACGTGTTTAAAACTTGAAAATTGAAATAAAAGCTTAAAATTTTGGAAAGGATTTAGATATACTTGTTCCTTGACATCATTATGTAAGAAAACGTAAAAAAAAATTATTAATTGGAAAGGTCATAAATTGTAGGAAAGTTGAAGTGGCAAAACATACATAATTCAAATCCCAAAATATGAGTCCATTCTTCAAACAAATTATTGCAAATATCTACTTTAACAATTTATTATAATATCGATTTTATTGAATGTGGAATGTATTTTCAGGTTAGAAAATTAATTGTAATCATATGCCCGACAATGCGCTGAAGAATTAATAGATAGAATCTAGAACAAATTTTTCTTTATCCCTTAACCTTTAAGAGATTGAAAATAATATTTCGGTTATCTTTTGAATATGAGCGATAACCCCTTATAGTTTCAATTGAGAAATAAGTATTAACAATTGGATACAATTAACGGATCCCTAAATTTATATCCATGTGTAAAGGGATCAATTGGGTGAAACTCTTTCGCCATCTACGTTGTTTTGGGGTGAAATTAGATTTAAGCTGCCAAGCGCTGAATGTAGCTAATCGGCATGTGAGGCTAAAATGCTATATTTTATATCATCGTTTACCCTATATTTTATTGTAATATTGACGATTCGTGTTTTCCTCTAATTGGGTTGATTTTGTGTATAGGATCATTTGAGAATGAAATGAAAAGAAACTTGCACAAAGAGATACAAAAGATGACGAAGTAGAGTATGAACGGAATCATGAAGAAAGGCTGCGAACATGTTGCGCCTTAGAGAGCGCTAGGCGAAGAAATTTGCACCTTACACGGCGCCTAGCGGAGCCCATGACACCAAAGTCGACGCCTCACATGGCGCTAGGCAGAGGCTGGGGGTGGCCAATTTTTGACGTGGGGCGACAATGACTTTTTCCGACCTATGTTCATTTTTTTTTTGGGTTGATTTTGGACTCAGACTTCAACCTTACCCTAGAAATAACCCCTAACATTGTTTTAAAAGGAGTTAGACACTATTTTGGAGGCGGAGAGCTGCTGGAACAATTGCAAGCAGCGAATCACAAGAGTTTTTCTTCCTTCTTCTAGTGTTTGTAGTTTTATGCTTTCAATTATTAATATGAATGATAGCATTATTATGAGTAGCTAATTTTCCTATCTAGGGTTTGATGAAACCTCTTGGAAGATGATTTTCGTTAAGTTTGATATAATTTTGCAGTTGGATTTTCTCTACTTGTTCAACTACATGTTTATTTCTGTTGGTTGAAGGGCCCTCAATTAGTTGTACCTATTTATTATATATTACTTGAGAAAGAGAGCATATTAAGGTGATGGTGAACAACGTTGCTAGTAATTAATGTATATGAAAGATCAATATGATGAGTTTAAAGAGAGGTTTAGAGATAACGAAACCTTTACGTGATCTTAGTGAGTGGTAAGGAAGGTACAACTAGTGTAATTCAAGAGAGTGCACCTAGTAAGTTGTTGTAGTTACTCGAGAGACAATTATAATAAATGAGGTACTCATGTTTAGTAGAGAATAAATGTGCGAGATTATAGATAATATTGCAAGAAAGATTACAATAATTGGGGAAATTACAACTCCAAGCCTCCTTAATCTTGTTTCCAATCCTTAGTCTCCTTAACTAATATTTTTTACTTCTTTTAATAGTTGTTACTTAATTAGTTTAGAATAAGAATCGCAATCTTTATAACCTAGGAATCGTTTGAGCTTGTCTTATTAGTTATACTGAACAGTTATAACTAAACATTAGTTCTCTGTGGTATTCGACTTTGGATTTTAAGACGAGATAATATTTGCAACGACGCTTATCCTCTTTAGGACTAAAAAGTTGGGCGTGGTCAAATTTTAGCACTATTGCGGAGAATTAACGGTTTATTTGTAGCTGTAAATATTGCTTGGTTTCATGTTTGAACTTTTATTTTGTTTTATTTTTATTCTATTTTTGAACTTATGTGAGAAACGTGTGTGATATGAGTGGTGGTCAAGATGGCCACTTTTATGATCGTGCTCATATTTCTTATCCTCTAAAGACCCTGTACTACGGTAGTTATACTTTTTCTTGTAAAGTTAATAGGAATAAAGAACCAGGATGCTGACTGAAGGAGATCACATATATGTTAAAGTGCCTTGTGGAACAAGATGATGCAAAAAAGTTACAGATACGAAGTCAAGAGGCAATTATTCGCAATTTAGAGGATTAAGTGAGTCAACTGGTTGAAGCTTTAAATACTCAACAAGCTAAGGCAGAAGTTCAGATCAGCACACCAACAACCTAGCCAACCAACGTTTGAGGATGCCGATATTAAATAACTAATATTAGAGTCAATCATGGACATTAAAGATATAAATTTAATAGACTCTAGTGTCATTAGCGTTGAGGATGTTGACAAGCTTGAAATTTATGTATTTGAGTGCGTTGGACCTCATTCTAAATACTTCTTTATATTATGTTCGGACAGTAAAATGAGAATTGATCCCTACGAGTATAAAAGAGAGTCAAGGGAAGAGATAGATGAGCCATATATTCTGAAATTTGCAATGTCATCTAGGCAAAATAATATTCCTCGTTTGGAAGCCAAAAAGTGTGAAATGAGATATTTTGTCTTGGGCTAACAAGGATTTGTGCCACCACCCCAGGACCATAGCCATAAACTTGAATCAAAACTTGGGATCTAATTAATGAGTTCGAAGTGGAGGTAAAAAAATCGGTTTACGTCGTGCCACGATATTAAATCAGGAGCTTGTTGGAAGGCAACTCGACTTTACTGTTTTTTTTATTTTTTACTTAATCTTTTATTGTATTATTTTTATTGTATCATTTTTTATTTTATAGGAGTAGGAGAAGGAGTACGGGAAGTAAATCTGTTGAAAGAATACAAAAGTAAGCTAGATGGTTGAATCTAAGGATGTCCACACAAAGGACTAGGTTTGGGAGAAGTCTAAGTACCCCATGAGTTGCTAACACTTTGGCCTTTGGTATTTTTTTAAGGAGTTTCTTTTACCCTTTTTATTGTTTATGGTGTGCATTGGGAATAATGCATGATTTCCTATTCCATTTTATCCGTGCTTTTTTAGATGTGTTGTGAAAAAAGTAGAAAAATAAAACATAAGAAATTTTTGAAAATGATCGGACTTTCTTTGATCTTTTTAATCTGTGATGCTTACTATACATAATATCATCCCTAGTTAATTCCTTTGGGTCTATAAGCTTTTCTTTGACAATCTTATTACAAGCCTACAATCTTTTTTTCTGGATTGATTTTTTTTAATCCTTTTACCTCTTAAGGCACTTGAATTCTAAAGAGAGCGCTAAAAAGAAGTAATGAGAAAACTTGAGATAGAGTTTGAGTGGAACCAATGGAAGGTAGGAAAGTACACTTGTATCTTAAAGAAAACACCACTAGCGAGGAGGGCAAAATATGGAGGCAAAACAAGTTAGAAAAATATATTTAAAATAAAAAAAAGAAAAAAAAATATGTAGCAAAATAAATGAATAAATCTTGTCCTTGCTACTGACTGTGAGTTATAGTAGTGCTTAAAGAAACAGGGAACTTGTTGTTGGGGTAATCTTGCTTGTGATGTTTGAAGTGAGTTGAAGAATTTGCACTTAAAGTTGACTATGTGATGTGTTAAAGTGATTAGAGAGTTAGCCACTAGTACATATTTTTATCCTATCCACATATTACAACCGTAATAAAGTCCTAGTTGATTTTAGATCGAGCAGGCCTACATTAGTAGAGGTTTACATAATGAGCAAACCTATAGTACTTTTTTTTTATGCATGTGACTTATTTATGTGAGTGAGTGATTTCTTACATATGTATGAGTCCTTAAAATACATTCGAGAATTTCACTTAAGTGTGTGGACTGCTTACTCTTCTTGATTTTATTATGAGGGCACGTGATTTCATGATGGATATGTGACGTTATTAGACCTCTCTATTATGTTGAATGTTCAAGCCTTGAGTGCATTGTGATATGAAGTAAATTTTTGTTGTTAGGATTGTTATGATGCATGTCGTTTTGTTCAGAATATTTTGAAGTTTGGCATGAGTTATGGGAAGTGTGTGGTGAATGCATATGCTAGAGCTTAATTGTTGCAATCAACCATGGTCATGGGTGTAATTTGCTTAGAAGGTGCAATGTTGTGAGTTATTTTGACTTTGGTTGACTAGAGGGCGAGCAAAGTTTAAGTGTAGTGTGTTGATGTGAGGCTAAAATTCTATACTTTACATCATCATTTACCCTATATTATATTTGTAATATTGACTATTCGTACTATGTTTGTGTGTAATTGAGTTGATTTTGTTTGTAGGATCATTTGGGAATGAAGTGAAAAGAAAGTTAGACAAGAATATATCAAAAACAACAAAGTAGAGCATGAGAGGAATCACGAGAAAGGTTGCGAACATGCTGTGACTTAGAGGGAACTAGGCGGAGAAATTTCGACGCCTCACACGGTGCATAGCGAAGCTCAGGGCAGCCAAAGCCAGCGCCATGTGAGGCGACGATGTCTTTTGTCTAAACTAATTTTTTTTTTTTTGAAATTGGACACTTCAACCCCAACTTATAAATTCCCCATAAACTCATTTTAAAAGGAGTTGGACATTATTTTGGAGGCGGAGAGCTTGAGAAACAATTGCAAGCACTGAATGTCACGACTCAAAATTTCACCAAAGGCCGTGATAGCACCTAAATCAGTTGCTAGGCAATCCAACACTCAATAATAATAAAAAAGCTAATTATTAGGCCTTTAGTAGATTTCTAAAATGAATAACAGTGTGGAATATGCCTCAAAAGCCAATATCATAAATACATAAATCAAGACAGGGTGTAAACATAACCACAACTATCTAATAATACGGTCAAAACCTTGTGTCACAACATCATGAAAATCTATAAGAGTAAGCAATCTCAATCAAATACAACATCTATCTGGAAAGAAAAATACAATAACAATAACTAGTGGAATCCCACAAGTGGAGTCCAGGGAAGGTAGTGTGTATGCAGACCATACCCCGATCATGGGAAGGTAGAGAGGCTGTTTCCAATAGATCCTTGGCTCAAGAAAGATGAAAAGAAATAGTAAGAACAAGCAATATCAACAAATATGGCTAGAAAGTAGTAACAACAATCACAGAGCCAGAAAATGGATGGAAGATTACAAAAACAACAAGCTGTAACAACAACAAGACACTAAGAACATGAAGCGAAAGATAATAGGAAAACAACATGAACTACTAGAAATCTAAGACAAGAAAACCTATCAAACTAACCCTAAAACCATCAGTATGTAACATGAATATATTTGACTACCTACTAAGCTTTTACCCTAATTTTCGGCCTCCACACCCTCTTATCAAGGGCCATGTCCTCGGTAAGCTGAAGCCCCGCCATGTCCTGCCTGATCACCTCCCTCCAATACTTCTTAGATCTCCTTCTACCTCTACTCATACCTATCAAAGCCAACCGCTCGCACCTCCTCACTGGACCATCTGAGCTTCTCCTCTTCACGTACCCGATCCATCTCAATCTCGCTTCCTGCATCTTGTCCTCCACGGGAGTCACACTCGCCTTTATCCGAACATTTTTATTCCTAATCTTATCCAACCTGATATGCCCACACATCCATCTCAACATTCTCATTTCTGTTACTTTCATCTTCTGGATATGAGAATTCTTAATTGGCCAGCACTCTGCCCCATACAAAATAGTCAGTCTAATCACCACTCTGTAGAACTTATCTTTAAGTTTCACTGGCAGATTCTTATCACACAAGATGCCAGATGCTAGCCTCCATTTCATCCACCCCGCTTCGATACGATGTGTGACATCCTCATAAATCTCACCATTTCTTGGAAAGAAAAATACGAAGACAAAAATAGAAGAATAGGGAAGGGGGACTCCATGTGATGTGGATCGGATCACGTAAGGCAGCTCATCATAAAGTTTCCAATACAAAGGCTCCTACTCAGCACAACGAGTACCGCTAATACTAGCCTCAGAACCTGCACAAAATATGTAGAAGTATAATATAAGTACAAAATTATGGTACTCAGTAAGTATCAAGTCTAGCCTCGAAGAAGTAGTGGCGAAGGATCGACACTGCCACTTACTAGCAGCTCAATAAGCATATGAAAACATAATCAGAACATGGAATAAGGCATGACATCATCAATCAAGTCTTCAAGTAGAGGAACAGTAAATCTAGAATTTAGACATGCTTTTTAGACAAGAGTTAGAAGGCAATATTTGTTTTCATTGATTCCTTTATATAAGAGCCACTGCACGAGTTTAAGTTACCAATGCATTCTCATGAACCAATACGAATACCTCACTGCACAAGTCCATATATCTGACACTGGCCAAGTATCCAACTAGTACCAATCTCGGTGTCTGCGCTCACAGGGCCCAAATTGGCATAGGTAATCACATGTCTCCAGAGGTATGTATCCAATCCAAGCACCATTGCGGTATGCAAACCAATCCATAAATAATAATGTTGTGGCGTGCAACCCAAGACAATCATAATACCATTGCAATGTGCAACTCAATCCACATATAATAACGTTGCGGCGTGCAATCCGATCCACACAATATCATCAATAATCAATATCTGCTCGCTATGTCTTTGGTGCCAACTTCTCAATTTTTTCTCAATACCCAATATTTCACGACCCAATTCCCACTATAGGTCATGATGTTGCCCAATATCGCCGTTAAGCAAGCCAACGGGGAACTATCCATTCAATTATTCATTGAACGGATAAAATGAATAAAATGAATAATTGAATGGATAGTTCCCCGTTGGCTTTCTTAATGGCGACGTTGGCCAACATCATGACCTATAGTGTAGCATGGGTACGTAATCAATGTGTACCCAGTAAGCCTCTAGTCTACCATCGAAGAAGTAGTGATGAGGAGTCGACATCGACACTTACTAATGGTCAATAAATAAAATACAAGAATTATATATAGGCATAAAATAGAAAAGTAATAATGGAATAAGAAACAATAATTAACATCATCCTTTAATATAAAGATAGTTTAAAATCCCCAAATATCATATGCTATATTAACAAATAAGAACCATCAAGTAAATATCGAATCTCAGGGCAAGAAGGAAATATCATGTATATTCTGACTCCTAGCGATATTACGCATGAGTTATGCCGAGGTCTTATGGTCCGATCTATAATAATCGTGTACATATACTACTGAGGTCGTATGGCCCGATCTATAGATGCATCTCAAATACATTACCGAGGCATAGAGCCTGATCCATAAGAATAGAGAAACTATTCGAACTACGGGTCAAACAACTACATCACAAGGATGGGAACATAAAGGAAGCATAATTTTTACCAACAACCAAGTATTCCACCAAAACTCAAGGTAATGAATTTCGGACTAACATAATCCCTAATCAAATTTTAATTTTAAATTTAAATAAATAAACTAACAAGTTGAGCTCAAGTAGTAAAATATTGCATTGCAAAGCGCTAAGTCTACCCGGATATAAACATGAATTTAGCTACGTACAGACTCTCATTACCTCGTGCATACGTGACACCCACAACAAGTTGCAATTAAAAATAAATAGCAGCTAGGGGGATAATTCTCTGTTACAAGATTAGGCAAGAGACTTACATCGCTTCCAAGTTCACTACTTGGCCCTCCAACTTCACTAATTGCCCCAAATCGATACCGAGCAATCCAAAACTAGCTAAAGGTCGTACAAACTAATCAATATACATCCAAAAGTTCATAATTTAATTATTATAGTAATTTTCCAATCCAATTTGGAAAGTTCATAAAAGTCACCCACGGGCCCACGGGACCGGATTCTGGAAATTTTCATAGATATATATTTCCCATGACCTTAAGAACTCAAATATATAATTTCTACTCAATTCCATAATCAATTTCGTGATCAAATCCCATTTTTACCAAACCTTAGATTTTAAAGCATAATCCCTTAATTTCTCCAGTTTCTATGTTAAAATCTACCCATAAACTATGTATTAAACTCACATTATATATAAATTACTTAGCTTAGATGCTAGGTAAAAATCCCTCTCCAAGGAGCTCTAAAATCGGCCAAGAGATGTGAGAAAGGAAGAAAATGAGCCTAAGTCCCTTATTTTAAAATGTTTCTGCCCAGTGATCCTTCTTCCAATCGCGGAAGTCCACTCGCAATAGCGAAGGCAAAAGCTGCCAACGGCTAGAAAAGCCTCTTCACAAACACAACTAGGTCTCCACGATCGCGAAGGTCAACCTGACCAACCCTTCACCAATGCGGTCAGCCCTTCGCGAACGCGAAGACCAACGCCAAGCCTCCCCAGGCCCACTTCCCCCTCTACGCGAATGCGAGTATGATGTTGCGAACATATAGAACACTAGCCCGTAAGCTCCACGGATCACGACCCTACTATCACGAACGCGTGGCACAAAAATCCTCTAGCCAAACTCCTTCTTCATGAACGCGGTACTCCCTCCACGTTCGCGAAGAAGGAAACCAGTAGCAGCAAATATGCAATTTTGGATTTAACTCCCAGTGGTCCGAAACACATTCGAGCCACCGGGCACCCTGTTCAAATGCACCAACAAGTTCATAAATATAATCCAGATCTGCTCGAAGCCTCAGAATTCATAAAATAACATAAAAACCAAGAATCTCACCTCAAAACCAAATTAACCAACCTTTGAACTTCAAACTTCTTCAACTAGCTTTGAACGCAACGAGTCAAACATTGACAACTCGGAATAACGAAAATTTTACGCACAAGTCACAAATCACAATATAAACCAATTCTAAGGCTCGAAATCCCCAACGAACATGGACTACACCAAAGTACACTCCTAGTCAAACTTAGGAAATTCTAAAGCCTTGAGACTGCAAGAAAGCAAACTAAATTATAGATACGAAAGTTTCTCTACAAAAGGGGCTGGCTTCAACAACCCATAAGGGACGGCTTGCCAAGCTACACAAACAGTTAATTTGTTTATAGTCGCAAAAGTTTTCCTACAAAAGGGGCTGGCTTCAACAACCCATAAGGGACGTCTTGCCAAGCTACACAGCTCGGAAAACTTTTGTACTATAACCAACGTTAGCTGTTTGTAACTTAGAAAACTTTCGTACTACAATAAGCTAACTTTCAAAGAGTATTCTTACTTTATTTTCATACATGGACCGGCCTTTCCATCCATTCGAAAGAAAGAACAAGAGGAAAATTTAGAAAGACTCATATGTAATATATCACAAGAGATTTACAAAGGTTACAAGATGATCCTACAACTACTACAAGGCCTCCCTTATATAGGACTAGGCGGTTATTACAAGATAAACTTTTCGGATAAAATAAACCTATCTTACATGGCAAACTTATCTACAAGCGGGTCCCTCTCGGCATGTGAAGGACTTTAGGAAAAACAACTAAAAACATCTGAAAACATGTGAATGGGGTGAAATATACATGGGGTAGCATGTGAAAGTATGAGGGAGCATGTGACGCCATGTGAAAGTATTGTGTTGCATGTGACGAAGCATGTGGGGGCATGTGGAAGCATATGGAAACAAGTTGAAGTGGGGCTCGGATAGTATGGAAAGATGTGGAAATTTGTCTTGGTATTGGTAGGATATTTTTTTAGGGTTTTTTTGGTAGGTAATGTAGGATTATGGTGGGATTAGCAGGGATTAAGATAATTATCCTTCATCGATCCTAGGATTGTCTTCTAGGCATCTTTTCGAAGACCTTGTGAAGTAACGCCTGGAACTTGACGGTTCTTCTCTGCTGTGTTCCTTCCCCTTTGGACTGAGAGATGCAATCCGCAACTTTAATCTGGAAATGTCATGAGTGATCTTTTCTCGGATGACTTCATATGGTGTTTGATATTCTTTTGCTACTTCCCGGACTCTGTCCCAGTGAGGATAAGTGTTGGTATAATTCCAGCTTGCGCAATCTTTTGGCCATATTTCTCTCGTGATGCACCTATTTTGCTAAAAACGAATTCTTTGTGCCTCGCTATATTCTTCCTCCATTGATAAAATGGACACGGAAAATTTCCACCAGAATGATGCCTCCGCTTGCGCCTGGACTTTTCCATTAATGATCTTCACTGGCCTATGGAACATGAATATCTTTGCGGCGTAGGAATCGCTGAAACATTTCTTCCAATATCTTCTAGGCTTGAACCATAGTAAAAAATACTCTAAGGGCTGGTTCAATGTTATCAAAATCCTTGAAGACGTTACATTTGAATTCCATGAAAATATAATACTGATGGCATAGGTACCAGAAAAACCATAGTAGTTCTTGTGGAAAATCTTTTGCTTGAGCTATGAATATATGAAAAAACGAATATTCTGGATTGACACCATAAGGCTTGAGAATGGATCCTCCATATTGCCAGAAAACTTGGAGCTCATAATAAGTTCTTCTTTCCATAATGATTGACGGATCAAAGAGATCCATGAGGTTGAACAACTCCGATGGATGATCTGTTCGCTTTAATGAACTTGTTCCTGGCATATTTGAAAGCATAAAGATGTGGCTAATAGGCTTTTGCTTTGACTTCAATTTTGCTGTGAAAAATCTTTTTGAGAATTCTTCCGGTAGAGACAGAAAATCTGCGAGAATATTATCCTTTCCTTTCAGGTGCTTGACTTGAAACTTGTATGGAGAGAACCATTGAGCCCATCTGAGAATCTGAGGATTGGGAATAGTTTTTGAATTTATCTGGATCATCTTTGGGAAAGCCTTAATATCCATTTCTACTAGAAATTCTTATGGATAAGGAAGAAATTGAATTTCTTGATTCCATTCTTTACTGCAAGAGTTTCCTTGAAAGTGGAGTGATAATGTTGCTCGGCATCTTTAAACTTTCCACTGGCGTATCCGCATATTTTCCTCTGGCCATCTTTTTCTTCAAATAGAACATCACTCCAATATTCATGGCTGGCATCAGTTTGCAGTATCTTCTTTCCATCTGAAGGGATGTAGAGAGACTTGACATTTTTGGATATCTTCTTTATTTTTCTGACTGCTTCATCCTGTTTCTCTCCCCATGATGGAGCATTTTTCTTGAGCATTTATGTGAGCGGTGAAATGTATGTAGAGATATTTGGGATGAAATCTCTTACATAATTTATTACACCCAAGAACTATTGGATCTGCTTTGTTGTAAGGTTGGTATCCGGAAATTTAAATAATTCCTGACATATATGTGGTCCTGGACTGTATTCACCTTGGGCAAAATGCATTCCGAGAAAATCAATTTCCTTTTGAGCAAGAACCATCTTTTTTACTGAGAGCATGATTCCGTACTGTTACTAATACCTCAAATTGACGAGCAAGTTGACATGTTCGTCCAATGTATCACTAAATAACATGATGTCATCAATGTAAACTAAGGAGGTATGGAGAATGGTTTGGAAGATTTTTATCATGGCTTTTTGGAACAAGGAGGGTGCAGTTTTCAACCCGAAGGGCATGACTTTCCACTGAAAGTGATGATCGGGGATGCAAAATCCTGTTTTGGGTCGTTCTTCAGGGTGAATTCCCAATTGCCAAAATCCAGATTTTAAATAAAACTTGGAAAAATATTTGGCCTTGGCTAAGTGGGAGAAAAGAGTGAGTTTATTTGGGATGGGGAATTTATCATCTTGGAGGAAATGGTTAAGTGGCTGGTAATTAATAACTAACCTGAGTTTTCCTCTTGTCTGCTCAGCTCTTTTGTTGACATAAAATGCTTCGCATGCCCATTGTGAATCCAACGGCTCTATCAGATCAAATTCCAAAAGTTCTTCGCATTCTTTCTTTGCAAGCTGAAGATGATCTGGTTTCATGCCTGAATGACTAGCCTTTTTCGGATTGATGTTTTCATTTTTCTTGAAAGGGAGCTTGATAAAAAACTTTTGGTTTTCCATAATGGGCTTTTTCCTTTCTTCATGAAATCTTTGTGGGATTCAGCACATGAATGTTCAATGAGATTTTGCTCAATATCTTTGATTTGTTCGTCATTGGTGATTTGGAATAGCCTTGGAATATCAGAATAAGGTCTGAACTGTTTTTTAAAAGGTATCCCGTTAGCCTTGATCTGGAGTTGATCTTTAAGTTGTTTGTAAATGTTGAATCCAATAATAAGATCTTTTCCTGGTACATCAGACCCTAGTAGCTTGGTTCTGTACTTCAATGCTGGAAATAACTCAATTGTGACAGGGTGCTTTGTAATGACAGTTGTGGTTAAGATTGCATTTAGTGTTGAAATCCTTAAAATACGGCACCCATTGATCTTCAAGGAGAACAACAGGATTCATGAGTGAGGAAGCAACTCCGGTGTCGATGAAAGCAATAACTCGAGCTGGTTTATCCCATTTGGATGAATAGACTTTGAGTTCTACTTGAGGAACGACTGCGAGAGCATTGATCTCCTCTCGGCTTCGATCACTGGTTTTGAAATTTGGTACTAATTATTGCCTTGATCTTCATAGATATCAAGAGAGAATAAAGTTTCTTCATTAGGTTCATCATCCACAAAGAACATGGATTCAAGGTCCTCCTCCTTTCCAAGATGTAAGCCAGTGTAAACTTCAATCTCTTCAAGGAGTTTGACAGATCTTCTTGATTGGGGACAATTGTTTGCGAAATGTCCAATCTTATGGCAGCTAAAGCATCTGTCCTTCCTGTGAAAATTTCCTGGCTTTCTGTGTCTGAAATATTTTGTGCATCTCTTGGATCTTGATTTTCCATCTGGAATTCTTGGCCATCTGATCCTCCTGAATTCTTTCCGTCGTCTGGACGTGTGGCAGGAACATCTTGATCCGGTGATTAGATCAGATTTGCGGCATGCTTTGTCAAGTGCTGGATTGTGCTGGATAATTTGCTTTAGGGCTAAACGCTTTGTACAAATGTCATCCAATGCGATGAAAATAGCTTTCCTGATGTAACCAATTTGTGGGATTGTTATGGACTGAAACTTTTCTTCAATGATGGTCATGGTTCGGCTTGCCAACAACTTTGGAAGGGAAGAGACAAAGGCTTGCTTCAGATTGATGTCTCCGCCGATCTCAAAGTATATCTTTGCCATTTTTTGAAAATGCCTGTCAATGTCATTTCTGTCAAATGAAACACACTTCATCTCGAAGAGTTGTCTTCGCATTTTCTCCTGTCTTTGGCCAGTATCTCCGCAGAAAACTTCATGTAGGATCCGGATGTTGAAGGCAAAATCTTGGGAAGTGAGAAAAATATTTTTGTCTTGAATTCCAAGTGAGTTCCACCAATCTCTGAGGATTCCTGAGAACCGTGAAGTGAGTTCTGACAGGATGATATACTTTTCTCGTTCTACCAAATTTTTGGTCACCATCCAAGTATAGAAGTCTTGGATCCTTTGAGGCCATTTTGAAACCTTGACATCATCTAAGGTGAAAGTGTGGAAGCCAGTTCCAACTGGTTTGGACGCCATGGGCTCATATCTTTTTTCTGGGATTGGCTCACCTGTCATGCCTTCTTGTTCCTCATCTACTTCAGATACTTCTAGCTCTCTTGGTTGGTTTACAAATATTGGGGGATCGTCATCTTCGGAAGGGTTCGTTGTGGATTCATTGCTTGATTGAGAGCTATCTTCCATTGATTCATCGTCTGATGAATTTAGAGATTCCGACCATGGAGTATCTTCTTCTGATATGCATCTTGGCTGGGAGACATAGAGGTCTGGAGCCTTTTGGTCAGAAATCATCAGATTTTCGGGGTTGGACCCTTTTGAACTTTCTCCTTGCTCTCGCCTTTTATTGGTTTGTTTCTGTGCTGCAAGGGCATCTTTCCTTTCCCAAACCATTTTTGCGATATCAAAATCCTGTTCTTCTTTTAAGGGTTGGGTGAAAGAGATTGGATTTTGTGAGGTAGATGGATAAGTAGAAAAGGTGTAGTCTAATTTAGGTGGGGAATATGCTTGTGGAGACATAGGAAAGAAAGTCAGTTTTGAAGGGAAAACTGGGGTTGTTTGCGGCTTAAAGTGGTCATTTCTCTAAAGTTGAATCTGTTCTTTGATGGAAATCGTCTTCTTTTGTTGTTGTTGGAAGAATTGGAAAAGTGAAGTTCCTGGCGGACAAATCTCGTATTATAAATTTGCCAACCTTAGTTCCAAGGCTTTGATTAGTCCGTCATGGCGAGACGATGTTTGCTCCATCTTTTTCTCAATTGTTTCCACTTTGCTCATCATTTTGTTTTGTTTATGGGCCACGTTCTTTATGGTGTTGCCAATGTTGTTCAGTACCTTGTTTTGGCAGATGGAGTTTTCGGATTGCCAGTTCATTATTGCTTCGATGTCACTTGTTGGGGGTTTTTCTGTAGTAGGTAGCACTAAGTTTTTCTTGGGAATTTTTGGAGCATGGCTTATACCGATTCACCCGAAACTCAATACGAACACACGCCCAAGTCAAAAATCATCATACAAACCTATTGGAACCTTCAAATCTCGATTCTGAGATCATTTACTCAAAATGTTGACTCAAGTCAAACTTGGCCACTTAGGTCACTATTATGGAACTATGTGTTTTGAATTCAACCCGAACCCTTCCAAAACCAAACCAATCATCCCCATAAGTCATAAAACAGTAGAAGCACATACGGAATAGGGAAACAGTAATCTGGAAAGCAAAATAACCAGTCCGGTCGATACATTCTCCATCTCTTAAACAAATGTTCGTCCTTGAATGGTAGAATCATCCCTGGAGTGCTGAATAAGTGTGGATATCTGCTCCACATGTCTTCCTCGGCCCCCCAAGCCGTCTCCTCGACTAGTTGACCCCTCCACTGGACCATTACCGCTGAAATCTTCTTAGACCTCAACTTGCAGACCTGCCTGTCAAGTATATCAACTGGATCCTCCTCATAACCCAAGCTCTCATCTAGCTGAATTGTGTTGTAATCTAACACACGGGGCTTGTCGGCATGGTACCTCCGGAGCATAGACACGTAGAAAACCAGATGAACTCCCAATAGACTTGGAGGCAAAACAAGCCTATATACAACCTCTCCTGCTCTCCCCAATACCTCGAATGGACCAATAAACCTAGGACTTAGTTTGCCCCTCTTTACGAACCTCATGATACCCTTTATCGGCGAGACTTTTAAGAGAACCTTCTCGTCCACCATAAATGATAAAATCACGTTCTTTCTGATCCGTGTAACTCTTCTACCTGGACTGAGCCGTGCGAAGTCACTCCTCATCAACTTTACCTTATCCAAGGCATCATTTACCAAATCAGTACCATATAACCTAGCCTAATCGGGCTAAAACTGACCGATGGGGGAGTGACATCGCGGACCATACAAGGCCTCAAATGGAGCTATCTTGATGCTGGACTGATAATTGTTGTTATAAGCAAACTCGACCAAAGATAAGAATCGATCCCACTGCCCTCCAAAGTCAATAACACATGCTTTGAGCATATACTCCAGAATCTGAACTGTCTGCTCCGACTGCCTGTCGGTCTATGGATGAAAGGCGGTGCTGAGCTCTACCCTAGTGCCCAACTCACTCTGTACTGCTCTCTAGAAATGTGAAGTGAATTGAGGGCCTCTATCTGAAATGATGGAAATAGGCACACCATGCAATCAAACAATCTCCTGAATATAAATCTGGGCCAACCTCTCCGAAGTGTATTTAGTCACTATCGGAATAAAGCGTGAGACTTGGTCAGCTTGTTAACAATGACACAAATGACATTAAATTTCCTCAACGTCTGTGGCAACCGAACTACGAAATCCATAGTGATGTGCTCCCACTTCCACTCCGGTATATCCATCTGCTGAAGTAGGCAACCTGGACTTTGGTGCTCTTAATTAACCTGCTGGCAATACATCTCGCCACATACTCAACTATATCCTTCTTCACCCACCGCCACAAGTAATGCTGCTTCAGGTCATGATACATCTTTGTGGCACTTGGATGAATAGAATACCATGAACTGTATGCCTCATCTAGAATCGTCTCCTTCAGGCCATCAACATTAGGAACACATAGGCGACCCTGGAGTCGCAGAACTCCATCATCACCGATAGTAACCTCCTTGGAATCACCCCGTAGCACCGCCGCTCTAAGAACTAGCAAGTGCGGATCATCATATTGACGAGCCTTGATGCGCTCGAATAAATAAGACTGAGCCACAACACATGTAAGAACTCGACTGGGCTCTGAAATATCTAACCTCACAAGTCTGTTAGCCAAGCACTGAATGCCCAAGGCCAACAGCCTATCCCCTGCTAAAATGACAGCCAAACTACCTATACTCTCGGCCTTTCTCCTCAAGCATCCGAAACTACACTCGCATTGCCCGGATGATAAAGGATGGTAATATCATAATCCTTCAGTAACATAAGTCACTTGCGCTGCCTCTGATTAAGGTCCCTCTGCTTAAAAAAATGCTGCAAATTACGGTGATCGGTGTAAACCTTGTACGACACGCCATAAACATAATGCCTCTAGATCTTGAGAGCATAGATTATTTCAGCCAACTCCAAGTCATGTACAGGGTAATTATTCCCGTGGGGCTTCAGCTGGCGTGAAGCATATGCAATAACTCTTCCCTCTTGCATCAATACACAACCCAAGCCAATGCGCTGCAATACACTGTATACATTCTCGAATCGCAGGGCAGCACCAACACTAGTGCTGTAGTCAATGCGGTTTTGAGCTTCTGAAAGCTCACCTTGCAATCAGTAGACCATTTGAACCGAGCATCCTTCTAGGTCTATCTAGTCAAAGGAGCTGAAATAGATGAGAAGTGCTCCACCACCGACGATAATAACATGCTAGTCCCAAGAAACTCCTGATCTCAGTCACTGTGGTGGGATGAGGCCAACTTTGTACTGCCTAGATCTTCCTAGGTCCACCTTAATACCCTCGTCTGATACTACAGGCCCCAAGAAAGGCACATAATCTAACTAGAACTCGCACTTGTAGAACTTAACGTACAACTTTTTTTCCTATAAGGTATGAAGCATAATCCTCAAATGTTGCTCGTGCTCCTCCATACTATGCGAGTAGATTAATATTTCATCAATGAAGACAATGACAAATAAATCAAGATATTGTCTGAACACTCGATTCAAATCCATAAACGGCGCCAGGGCGTTAGTCAAGCCGAAGGACATCACTAGAAACTCATAGTGCCCATATCAAGTCAGGAAGGCCGTCTTTGGAATAAGTGATGCACGAATCCTCAACTGATGATAATCGAACCTTAAATCGATCTTAGAGAATACTCTAGAACCCTATAACTTTTCAAACAAATCATCAACGCGCGATAACATGTACTTATTCTTGATAGTGGCTTTATTCAGCTGGCGGTAATCAATGCACATCCGCATACTACCATCCTTCTTCTTCAAAAGAAATACTAGTGCACCTCAAGGTGACACACTCGACCTGATGAGACCCTTCTCGAGAAACTCCTCAAGTTATTCCTTTAACTCCCTCAACTCATTCGTAACCATGCAATACAGTGAAATAGAGATATGCTGGGAGCCTAGCATCAAATCAATGCTGAAATCGATATCATGATATGGTGGCATGCCTAGTAGAGCATAAGGAAATACATCAAAGAACTCTCGCATCATAGGCACTGAATCAATCGTGGGAGTCTCCACAGTAGTATCCTGAACATAATCCAGATAGGCCAAACAACCCTTCTCGACCATATGTCGAGCCTTCAAGAAAAAGATAACCTGACTAGGTGTATTGATAGATGAGTCCCTCCACTCCAATCTAGGCAACTTTGACTCACCAAGGTAACAGTCTTGGCAAGGCAATCAAGAATGGCATTGTAATGACCTGAACGGTCATTTTGAGAATTAGCGTCCTATTCGGTGGCTTAAGGTCTCGAGCTGCTTCGTATTATGTATTATGACTTGTGTGTGTGATCGAGTTTGGTTTACGGATGATTGAGCATTAGTTGGAAGAATGAATTTCATGATTGAAGCTTTAATTTGGAAAAAATGACCAAGTTTGACTTTTGTGTATTTAACCTCAGAACGGAGTTTTGATGGTTCCGTTAGGTCTGGGTGCTAATTTTGGACTTAGGTGAATGCCCGAATTTGCAGTTGGATATTCCTAGAAGGTTACAATACTATTTGGCGAAAGTTGAAAATTTGAAGGTTTGGAATGTTCATAAGTTTGACCGAGAGTTGACTTTGATGATATCGGGTTCGAATTTTGATTAATTTTGGGTTTATTCCGGGTTGATTTTATATGTTTCGGCATGAGTTTTAGAAGTTGGAAGATTCAAAGTTCATTAAGTTTGATTTGAGGTGCGATTTATGGTTTTGATGTTGTTAGGTATGATTATAGATCTCGAGTAGGTCTATGCTATGTTATAGGACTTCTTGGTATATTTGGAAGGGGTCCTGAGGGGCTCGAGCGAGTTTCGGACATGGTTCGAATCATTTTGGGTCATGTTGGCGGTTTTGGTGCTAGTTCTTCGCACCTGCACAAATTTGGCCACAGGTGCGGACACGCTTATGCGGATGGGAATTTCGCTTTTGCGAATTAGGGCGTGTTGGTGAGTTGCGCTTCTGCGGAGGATATGGCACTTTTGCGATGGTCACAGGCGTGGAAATGAAGGCACATGTGCGGAGGGGAGCGGGGTGGCAAGTCTCGCAGGTGCGCTTCTTGGCTCGCAGAAGCGACATCGCAAGTGCGATTGGTTATTCTCAGATGTAAAATCTGGGTGGCTAAGTGAAGGCTATAGTTGCGAGTGAATGGCTCGCAAAAGCGAGAGCGCATATGTGCAATTTCGTCGGCAAATATGGAAATGGCTGGACATAATGTTTATGTGTCGAGGGTTTGATATTTTTATCATTGTTGGAGTTGTAGACCTTGAATTTGAGTGATTTTTGAGGAGTTCTTCATTTGTTGGATTGGGGTAAGTGTTCTTCACCCGGAATTGATTGTATTTAATGTTTCCATAATTTTTTTTATCATTAAATTAGTGAGTTGAATGGGAGAAAATCAGAAAATTTGTGAAAACTTTCAAAGATGTAAAATGATGATTTGAAAATGATTTGTTGTCAGAATTTGATAATTTTGGTATGGTTGGACTCGTTTTGGAATGGGTGTTCAAATTTTGTGAAATTTCATCGGGTTCCGAGGTGCAAGCTCGGGGTTGACTTTTGAGTTGACTTTTTAGTTTTAATTAAAGATCGAAGCTTTATTATCTGAAATTATTTTATATGAGTTTTATTTATGATATGAAGTTATTTTGGCTAGATTTGAGCCGTCCGGAGGTTGTTTCACATGAGAAGGTCATTTTAGTGTATCTGTCTAGCTACTTTGAGGTAAGTAGCTTGCCTAACTTTTTGTAGGGGAGCTACTCCTTAGGATTTGAGTCATTTGTGCTAAATGTATCATGTGAAGGCCATGTACGCGAGGTGACGAGTACGTACTCGGGCTTATTTGTGGAAATTTGACCGTTTAGGGATCTTAGGTTCTTATGTTCATTAAAAATGAAGTTGTTTTATCATGTTAAATCCTTCATTTACTAAATTCACCCTTATGTGTCTTATTTGAAGTTGATTGATTCATGTTCTACCTTTGTTGCCAATAAATTCTTACACGCCTTAAATTGATGTTGTCGCTTCTTTTATTGGCATGCTGTCTTGTCCGTAATTGCTTAACCCTAATTGAAGTGATGGTTGTCTTACTGTAATTGCTTAACCTTAATTGAAGTGATGGTTGTCTTTCCATAATTGCTTAACCTTAATTCAGGTTTTGTTATCCCTTTCATTGTTGACTTATCCTTATTTGGAATCTGTGATTCATGCTATCTCTCTTATCGTCGAGTTGTACTCTTGAGGAACCATTGTTGCACATTATCTCTCCCCTTGTTGAAATTATTATTATTTGTGGTGTCTTTCATTGTGAGCTCGTTCTTTCGTTTCTTTGTGTAGTGGTGTGCCTACCTTGTGTGAGTTATACATTGTATATTTTGTGGTGCTTGTTTCCTATGTGCCATTCATTGTCTCTACTCTTTTTGACTTGAGTTGTGATAGAAAACTTGCACAAGCATACACCTAATTAATCGCCCATATCAGTTTAAGAAGATGAATCCTGATGTTATTGACCATTTACATGTACTCTCGTTTACTTGCCTTCTGTGTGAGAGTTGTTCTACTGGAAGGTGAGTTGTCCGTGCGGTCATGAGTCATTGTTATTGTCGGCACGTGAGTCGTCCGTGCGGTTATGAATTGTAATGTGGGCACAAGATGCCAAGTGATTAGGGTTCACGAATTAGGACCCCTGAAATGTGACTATGAGGTGAAGTACCTCGGGGAAATCCTTGTGCAAACTTTGTGTGAAAGCGATTGTTCTTATTGATTTTTTACTTGTTCCCTTTATTTGGTTTCACCGGACTTAAACTATGTTCAACTTACTCTCCGGCATTATTACCCGTTTGTCCCCTGTTGCTAATCATTATTTCTAGTGTTTTATTGCGAGTATTGTTTTGTTGTCTTGACCATGCTTAGCTTTATATTGAAAATGTTTTCCAACTAGTTTCACATTTATACTTCTACATGTTATTTAGTCTAGTAGGTGTCTTGATTGTCCCTCGTCACTACTTCACCGAGGTTAGTCTTGACACTTACTATGTACCATTTTGGTGTACTCATGCTATGCTTTCTGCACATTTTTGTGCAGATCTAGGTACTTCATAGTTGGTTGATCCGTAGTTAGCTGATCGAGCTTTACTGTGGAGACTCAAGGTATACCTGCCATCATATTCGCAGGCCTCAGAGTCACCTTCTGATACTTGTACTGTCTATTTCTTTTCCGGAACATTTGTATTTAGAAGATTTCCCTAGTAACTCAATAGAGATTATGACTTGTACCACCGGTTTTGGGTATTGTAATGCACTCGAGATTATTGGTTAACTATAGAAATTTCAGTTTCGTGCCTAATAGTTATTTCTGGTTAAATTCTATCTTTAATTCAGTAAGTGTTAGGCTCACCTAGTCTTGCCATCAAGACATCCTATGGAGGGAAATTGGGGTCGTGAAAAGTTTGTATCAGATCTCTAGGTTCATAGCTGCTACGAGTCATATGTGAGTTTAGTAGAGTTTTGCGGATCGGTATGGAGACGTCTGTACTTATCTTTGAGAGGCTACAGAACTATTAGGACAGTTTCACTTCCTTCATTCCTATCGTGAAAGTTTATTGATCTCGGAGTTTGAGCCTTTATCATTATATTCTCTCACAAATGGTGAGGACGCAAGCTGCAGTTATTGATGACGCTGCCCCCAGAGCCGGTGTTGCTAGGGGTCGAGGCAGAGGCAGAGGTCGAGGAGGAGCACGCGCTACAGCTAGAGCACTTTTCAGAGCAGCAGTTAAGGAGCCGCCAGTAGGTCCTGTTGGGGGACAGATACCAGAGGCTCCTGTTGTTACCCTCGGACTTCAAGATACCTTAGCGCGGTTCTTGAGCATGTTTGACATATTGGCTCAGGCGGGATTGATTTCGGTTGCACCAACCACTTCACAAACCAGCGGAGGAGCTCAGACTCTCACCGCCCATACTCCAGAGCAGCGAGTCGACGTTGGTCAGGTTCTAGGTGTCATGCCGACACAACCTGTTATTCCAGTTCAGCAGTGGTTAAGATAGCAACATTTGAGGAGGAACAACTTAGACTTGCGAGGTTCAAGAAGTATCACCCTCTTACTTTTATAGTTTGGCTTCAGAGAATGCCTATGGTTTGGTAGAGGAGTGCCACCGTATTCTCTGCACTATATTGTGGAGACGAGTGGGGTTGTTTTTGCTATGTTCCAGCTTAAGGAAGTGACATATCAGTAGTGGCTAGCGTACGAGTTGGGTAGCCCGGCCGATGCAGCTTCACTTTCATGGACTCATTTTTTAGAGATGTTCTTGAGAGGGTTTTTCCCCAGATTCTTTGAGATTCATGGCGCACGGAGTTTGAGCAGCTGCTCTAGGGCACTATGTCAGTGTTAGAGTATGCCTTTAGATTCAGTGATTTGTCTAGACATGCACCTTCTTTGGTTTATACAATTAGAGAGCGAGTCCGCAGGTTCATTGAGGGGCTCAGTCATGGTATCTGATTCAGTATGGCTCGGGAGTTGGAGATGGATGTTCCGTTCCAGCAGGTGGTTGAGATCGCTAGCAAATTACCGGGCATGTGGGATCAGGAGGGAGAGGTTAGAAATGCTAAGAGGCCTTGTAGACTGTGATGATCTACTGGTCTCTATTTCGGAGGCAAGGTACGACATGATAGAGGTTTTGTAGGCCAGCCAGTTCAGTTTGCACTTCAGGTTTCACGTAGTGTTTCAAATACCCATGGAGCTCAGAGTACCTGCACCGGGCAGCTTCCACAGCCACGCCAGCGGAGAGGTTGCTTTGAGTTTGGAGATACCATCCACATGGTGAGAGATTGTCCCAGACTCCAGGTAGATGTGTCATAATGGGGTATTCATGCTATGAGTTCTGCTCCAGTTGCTGCTATCCTTGCACAACCAACTTGGGGTGCAGGTCAGGCTGGTAGAGTGTGCCAAGAGGGGGAGGCACGGCCCATTGATGTGCTTTCTACGGTAAGGCTGAGGCTGCTGCACCAGATGGTGTTGTTATAGGTATGGTGAGCATCATTCCTATTTTAATTTGGTTCTGCTTATTTGGGTGTGTCTTATCTTGCTTCACATATGGGTGAGTTTCGTGATTTTGTACTCTACTTATGTGTTTACCCCTGTTGGAAGATTCTATAGTGGTAGCCCGAGTCAATCATTTTGTTTTGTTCATTATTAAGAGCTATGAGACTAGAAGTGACTTTCTGTTACTCATTACAATAGTTTTGATTGATTTCTAGATGGTTGGTTACGATTTGTGGTTTAGATGCTCTACCAGTATGGGGGTTCAGTATGCTTTGTGATTTTTTTAGTGGAATTGAATTAGTGGAAGGTTTCGGTTGGTATGATGTGTATACTACTTTTGATTTAGAGCTGAGGTTGGGATCCTCGCGTCTTCATGTGAT
The DNA here is from genome assembly GCA_002018475.1 of Nicotiana obtusifolia. Taxonomy (NCBI): domain Eukaryota; kingdom Viridiplantae; phylum Streptophyta; class Magnoliopsida; order Solanales; family Solanaceae; genus Nicotiana; species Nicotiana obtusifolia. The sequence goes on from MCJB01004014.1 coordinate 175,593, forward strand.
TTGATATGTTTGAACCGGGGTGCGTGTCGCAGTGAAGTTATATTAGGATGAGATCCTTGTTATTAGTTCATATGTTTTGATCCTCCATTGTGTAATTGATTTGTAAGTATGGTACTGATAGGGAGTTGTGCCTGTCGGGCTCGTTTGATAGTTCTCTCATATGATTCTCTTTGCATATTCAGTCATTTTTGCGTTGTGCTTATTGTGTTTTAGATTGCGAGGTGGGCGCCCAGGTGGCATTAGAGATGACTTGTTGATTGGGGTGAATGGTTATGAGGTCCTCATGTTTCTTGCATCGTTGTCAGCATTGTGAAGGTTTGGGATGAGGTATAAGCTAAGATGAGGTTATTTGTCAGTGCTGCATTTAATTATGGGCAGCTATGGCGGTCAGAGATGTTGTTATAGGCATATGTGTGATATGCTACGTCGTGTGGTTGTACCTTGTAGGTGTAGGTATGAGTTGTTGCAGCTGGTTGAGGCTGATACCATGTGTTGATGTGGGAATCGGGTCTTGGGGAAATGATCAGATGGTGAAAAATTTGGTTTTAAGGCTTATTAATGTTGGTGGAAGGAAAAATCTTCAGTTGAGGTGGTGTTGTAAGGCTTATGTGGATTTGGGGTGACGTGGGTCACCCGCGGGTGTATGTATGATAAGTTCACTCAGTGATCGATGACTTTAGAAAGATTCTTGGCACGTTCGAGGATGAACATTTGTTTAAGAGGGGGAAAATGTAACGACCCGATCGGTCGTTTTGAGAATTAGCGTCATATTCTGTGGCTTAAGGTCTCAAGCAGCTTCGTATTATGTATTATGACTTGTGTGTGTTGTCGATTTTGGTTTACGGATGATTTCGAATTAGTTGGAAGAATGAATTCATGATTGATGCTTTAAGTTGGAAAAAATTACCAAGTTTGCCTTTTGTTTATTTGACCCCGGAACGGAGTTTTGATGATTTCGTTAGGTCCAGGTGCTGATTTTGGACTTGGGCGCATGCCCGGATTTGCATTTGGATATTACTAGAAGATTACGACACTAATTGGCGAAAGTTGGAAATTTAAAGGTTTGGAATATTCATAAGTTTGATCGAAAGTTGACTTTAATGATATCAGGTTCGGATTTTGGTTCCGGGAATTGGAATAGCTTTGTTATGTCATTTGAGACTTTTGTGCAAAATTTAGATTCATTTCAGGTTGATTTGATATGTTTACGAGTTTTGGAAGTTGGAAGATTCAAAGTTCATTTAGTTCGATTTGAGGCGCGATTCATGATTTTGATGTTGTTAGGTGTGATTTGAGGCCTCGAGTAGGTCCATGTTATGTTATAGGACTTGTTGGTATATTCAAATGGGGTCTCAGGGGCTCGGGTGAATTTCGGACGTTGTTCGGATCATTTTTGGTCATGTTGGCAGTTCTTGTGCAGGTTCTTCGCACCTCCACAAATTTGGCCGTAGGTGCGGACACGCTTATGCGGTGAGAATTTTGCTTATGGGAATTAGGGGCGTGTTGGTGAGTTGCGCTTCTGCGGATGAAATGGCGCTTCTGCGATGGTCACAGGTGCGGAGGTGAAGGCGCAAGTGCGGACGGGAGCTGGGTGGCAAGTCTTCACTGGTGCACTTCTTGGTTCGCAGAAGCGACACCGCAGGTGCGATTGGTTACTCGCAGGTGCGAAATCTGGGCGGCTAAGTGAAGAGCGCAAAACACACACGTAATTATGCTTGCTAGTCAAATATAGTAAAATATAATATCGTATCCACAGGGATTGGAGTTAAACAATACTTTTGTAGTTTATAGCTTGATCGCTATCCAAGATGATCAACAATTGAGAATTATGTGATTAAAACTAAAATTAACTAAGAGACTAAACTATTGATTATTGATAATCAACGCAAGTAATGAGTAAGGAAAGATATCAATGGGAGAAAACAAGGATTGATAGGATGGGTGCAAGACAATTGTTTAGGACCTAACTCTAAATAATTCACTTCTAATGTTAAGTGAGTCTCTCGAATTCACTCAATTATTTGTTCACACACTCAGCAGAAACTCTTCTCTCGATTAAGTTTCTACCTCACAATATGAATTAATTATGCTCGGTGAAGATATGCAAGAATTCGTAGTGGACTGATCTTTAGGAAAATCTCTTCCAATTATTCCCCTGACTAGGTTAATCAACAATTCAACTAGCTTCTTTCTATTACTAAGAAGAATTAGTGAATTTACCAAAAAAAAATATAATGCAAAAATATCACAAGTTATGCCTCTCTCGATTACATGACCTAGTGAATGTAGATGCAACAATTAAAACATCCAAAACGATTCAATACACAAAACTAGAGTTATAATCCACAAACAAATGTCAATACACCAATTCCATTAAACCCTAATATCTACATAACTCAGAATCACTCTCACAAGGCATGAAACACACAAGGCATGAAACTCGGAATCACTCTCACAAGGCATGAAACACACAATAAGTGCAAAACACTAACAGTTAAAGCTCAAACTCAATTAAAGCGCAGTAAATAGAGTGTGATAAGCAACTAAAACATGAGTTATAGCCTACCATCACTAAGCGAAGGCCGCAGGTATGAGTTAATGGCTCGCAAAAGCGAGAGTGCATATGCGCAATTTTTTCTGCAAATGCAGAAATGGCTGGGCAGAATGTTGGCAGAATGTTTATGTGTCGAGGGTTTGATAGTTTTATCATTTTTGGAGTTGTAGACCTCGGATTTGAGCGATATTTGAGGGGTTCTTCACGTGTTGGATTGGAGTAAGTGTTCTTCACCCGGAATTGATTATATTTCATGATTCCATAATTGTTTTTATCATTAAATTAGTGATTTGAATGGGAGAAAATAAGATTCTGTGAAAACTTTCAAAGATGTAAAATGATGATTTGAAGGCCGATTACTTGTCGGAGTTTGATAATTTTGGTATGGTTGGACTCGTATTGGAATAGGTGTTTGAATTTTGTGAAATTTCATCGGGTTCCGAGGTACGGGCTCAGGGTTGACTTTTGGGTTGACTTTTTAGTTTTAATTAAAGATCGAAAGCTTTATTATCCGGAATTATTTCCTATGAGTTTTATTTATGATATGAAGTTATTTTTGCTAGATTTGAGCCGTCTGGAGGTTGTTTCACACGAGAAGGTCATTTTAGAGTATCAGTCTAGCTTCTTTGAGGTAAGTATCTTGCCTAACTTTGTGTGGGGGAACTACACCTTAGGATTTGAGTCATTTGTGCTAATTGTGTCATATGGAGGCCGTGTACTCAAGGTGACGAATATGTACTTAGGTTTATTTGTGAAAAGTTGACCGTCTAGGGCTCTTAGGTTCTTATGTTCATTAGAAATGAAGTTGTTTTATCATGTTAAATCCTCCATTTACTAAATTCACCCTTACGTATCTTATTTGGAGTTGATTGATTCATGTTCTACCCTTGTTGCCAATAAATTCTTATACTCCTTAAATTGAAGTTGTCGCCTCTTTAAAGCCATGATGTCTTGTCTGTAATTGATTGATTCATGTTAACCTAAATTGAAGTGATGGTTGTCTTTCCGTAATTGCTTAACCTTAATTCAGGTTTTGTTATCCCTTTCATTGTTGACTTATCCTTATTTAGAATCTGTGATTCATGCTATCTCTCTTATCGTCGAGTTGTACTCTTGAGGAACCATTGTTACACATTATCTCTCCCCTTGTTGAGCTATTCTTGTTGAAATTATTATTACCTGTGGTGTCTTTCATTGTGAGCTCATTTTTCCGTTTCTTGTATTCTGTAGTTCTTGTGTTGATTTACTTGTCGTACTCTTGTGTATTGATGTTGTTGTTATTATTGTACTAAATGTTGTTGAGCCAAGGGCTATGCATGGTTGTTGTATTGGGATTGTTCTAAGGAAGTGTTGTTGCATATGGGCACATGTGGTGAAAGTCATTATATTGTGTTGTTATGTTTTTTTTTGCACATGTGGTATTGTTGATTGGATTTTCGGGTGTTGGCATTTGAGTTGTCCGTGCTATTGTTATTATTGATATTTGCACATGTAGCGTGACAAGGCAGGCTATATGTATATGTGGGTTTGCGCATGTGGCGAAACAAGGTGGGAATACTCTTAAGCGCGTGCGGCGAGACAAAGTGGGCATTTACTTTATTGTTGCGCACGTGGCGAGACAAGGTGGGCTATGTTGGGAAATGATTTGTGATGGCTTGGGGGCATTGTTATTGATGATATTGTGTAGTGGTGTCCCTACCTTGTCTGAGTTATACATTGTACATTTTGTGGTGATTGTTTCCTATGTGTCATTCATTGTCTCTACTCTTATTTGTTGACTTGAGTTCTGATAGAACACTTGCACAAGCATACACGTAATTAATTACCCATATCGGTTTAAAAAGATGAATCATGATGTTATTGACCATTTACATGTACTCTCGTTTACTTGCCTTATGTGTGAGAGTTGTTCTATTGGCACGTGAATTGTCCGTGCGGTCATGAGTCATTGTTATTGTTGGCACATGAGTCGTCCGTGTAGTTATGAATTGTAATGTGGGTACGAGATGCCAAGTTATTAGGGTTCACGAATTGGGATCCGGGAAATGTGACTCTGAGGTGAAGTACCTCGGGGAAATCCTTGAGCAACACTTGTGTGAAAGCAGCTGCTCTTATTGAGTTACTTGTTCCCTTTATTTGGATTCACCGAACTTAAACTGTGTTCAGCTTACTCTACGACATTATTACCTGTTTGTCCTCTGTTTCTAATCGTTGTTTCTAGTGTTTTATTGGAGTATTGTTTTGTTTTCTTGACCATACATAGCTTTATATTGAAATTGTTTTCCTATTAGTTTCACATTTATACTTGTACAGGTTATTTAGTCTAGTAGGTGTCTTGAGTGTCCCTCGTCAGTACTTCACCGAGGTTAACCTTGACACTTACTGTATACGTTGTGGTGTACTCATGTTACGCTTTCTACACATTTATATGCAGATCCAGGTACTTCGGAGTTGGTTGATCCCTAGTTAGCTGTTCGGGTTTTGCTCTAGATTTCAAGGTATACTTTCCATCGCATTTGCAGGCCTCGGAGTCACCTTCTGATATTGTACTTCTACTTTCTATTACTTTTCTAGAACGGTTGTACTTAGAAGATTTTCCTAGTAAACTTAGTAATCCTTATGACTTGTACTACCGGTTTTGGGTATTGTAATGCACTCGGGATTATTGGTTTACTATAGAAATTTTAGTTTCATGCTTAATAGTTGTTGCTGGTTAAATTTTGTTTTTAATTCATTAAGTGTTAGGCTTACCTAGTCTTAGAGGTGCCATCACAACATCCTACAGAGGAAAATTGGGGTCGTGACAAGCATGGTACAAAGACAACCAGTCCATTCTCAAGATGACTTGAAAGTCATTCATATCAAGCAATAGAAGATCCGCTCTAGTCTCATAACCACAGAAAGTCACTACACAGGACTGGCAAACCCGATCCACAACAACAGAATCACCCACTAGCATGGAAATATCCAAGACTCACGAGAGACATCCAGATAAGGAGTAAATATAGAAGATACATATGAATAAGTAGACCTTGGATCGAATAGTACCGAAGCATCCCTACTGCGTATAGAAATAATACATGTGATCAAGGCATCTGAGGCTACTGCATCTGGTCTGGCTGGAAAGGCATAGAATCTAGCCGGAGCACCACCTGGCTAGCCTCCTCCTCTAAGGCGACCCCTACCCACCTACCCTCCGCCTCTGGCTGGTCGGATGGACAGTGCGGCAGTTGGTGCGATGATCATGGGCTGATGGCCCTGCTGTACTGCCTTGCCCTAAAGCCTAGGAAAAACCTCCTCCTATGAAAAATCTCCACGCACTTTTAGCTACCTCTCGGTGCGGAAGACTGCTGATCCTGGGTCCGATTCAGATGACCTAAATACCCACTGGAGGAACCCTGAATGTCCGGTGGGAGGTAGGTGCTCTCTGGAATGACGTTGAAGTTGTGCCCAGCTAGAGCAACCTGAACAGGCAGTGGTGCTGAATACATGAGCCTTCTAGACTAGACCCTCGTCAAATCACCTTTGCCTCCAGACGGGGGGCCACTGAATTCGCTAGAATGTTAAGGCCGCTTCTCCCCTGTTGTACACAATCAGCCCTGGTTGTTGATACCCTTGATCCTTCGACCTATATCCACAACCTGATCTTAAGGAGTCCACATCTCAACCTCTTGGGCCATAGTAACCTGGATACCATAATGCAAGCCCGCAACAAACCTTTGTACCCTCTCTGCATCTGTGGGGAGTATCATAAGTGCATGGCGAGACAACTCAGAGAATCTCGCCTCATAGTCGGTCACAGACACCTGACCCTGCTGGAGCTGCTCGAACTAACCCCGCAACTCTTCCCTCTGAGAGGGTGGAATATATATCTCCAAAAAGAGGTGTGTGAGTTGGTCCCAGGTTAAGGGAGGTAAACCTGCTGGCCTGCTATAGAGATAAGGCTGCCACCATCTACGGGCCTTGCCCTCCAACTAAAATATGGTAAGTCCACCCTGTTGGACTCCACTACTCCCATATTATACAGCCTCTCCCCGCAACGGTCAATGAAATCTTGTGGGTCCTCAGACCGCTCACCGTCAAAGATAAGAGGATGAAGCCTAGTCCATGTGTCCAGCTGCTTCTAATCCTCAACGGTTGCGGCAGGTCTAGTCTCACTTCTAACTATTGTAACCGATTGAGCCCTACCCCCAGGTAGTGCACCTAGGGTCTGATAAACTGCAGCATCGTGCCTTGGAGCCTGAGTGGTAGGGGTCTGTGCTCCCCCTCTCGCCTGAGATGTGGTTGGATCTGGCCAAAATAGCCCGACCTGAGTCATAGAATCCATGAACTGCAACATACGGCCCATGACCTCCTGAAATCCCGATGCAGTCACAAAATCTGCTGGAGCCGGCTCAGCTGCAGGCACCTCATCCTGATCCTCAATAATAGGCTGGTTCCACTAGTGGCACAATAGGAGCAACTCTAGGACATCCTCGTCCTCTAGCAGGAGTTGTGGCCGTCCCTCGGCCGCTGCCTCTACCTCTAACAATCGGGGGAGCAGCCCCTCTACTGCCAGGTACAGCTATAGCGCGCGTTTTCACAATCTGTGAGAGAATAAGAGAGGGATACTTAGCACAACATCAACTTTACGATAGGAAATGAAGAAAGAAAAGTTTCCTAACACCCTATAGCCTCTCGAAGATAATGTCTCCACACTGATCACCAAGACTCTTATGCCCGCTCATGACTTGTGGGACTTATGTGAACATAGTGTTCTGATACTAAGCTGTCACGACCCAATACCTACTATAGGTCGTAATGTTGTCTAACGTCGTCGTTAGGCAAGCAACGGGGAACTATCTATTTAATTATTCATTTGATTACTTTTAAAATAATGGCTTTTGTTAAGTAAGAAAATAAATTCATAGAAAATCACGGATATATAAAATATATTAAAAATAAAATAAAAAGGTGACAATATTAGGAAAAATTATAAACATCTACTAGAATTTTCCAAAACCAGGTGTCACAAGTGCACGAGCAGTCTAGTAGAATATACAAACAACTATAACTGTTGTCTGAAATGAAATAGACAGAAATAGTAAATGCAACAAGAAGGAGACTCCCGGTAGTGCATATCGGAGCATAGAGAACAGTTCACCACTAAGTCTCCGGATAATGGGGATGCGCACCCGAATAGCCACCAAATGTACCTGCCTCAGTACATGCACAATTTGTGAAGAAGTGTAGTATGAGTATGTAAATCAATGCGTATCCAATAAGTATCTCGTCTAATCTCGAAGAAGTAGTGACGAGGGGTCGACAATGACACTTACTAATGGTCAATAAATAAAATACAAGAATTACATATAGGCATGAAATACAACAATAACAAATGGAATAAGAAATGGTAATTAACATGAGACTTTAACATAAAGACAATTTAAAATCCCCAAATATTGTGTGCTATATCAACAAATAAGAACAATCAAGTAAATATCAAATCTCAGGGTAAGAGGGAAATACCATGAATATTCTGACTCTTAGCGATATTACGCACAAGTTATACGGAGTTCGTACGATCCGATCCATAATAATCGTGTACCTACACTACCGTGGTCGTATAGCCCAATCCATGGATGCATCTCAAATCTACTGCTGAGGCGTACGGCCAGATCCACAGGAATAGAGAAATGCTTCGAACTATGGGTCAAACAACTACATCACAAGGATGGGCACATAAAGAAGGCATAATTTTTACAAACTACCAAGGATTCTGCCAAAACTCAAGATAATGAAGCTCGGCCTAACATAATTCCTGATCAAATTTCAATTTTAAATTTATGTAATTAAACTAACAAGTTGAGTTCAAGTAGTACAAATATTGCATGGCAAATTCCTAAGTCTACTCGGACATAAACATGAATTTAGCTACATACGGACTCTAGTCACCTTGTGCATACGTGGCAGCCATAACAAGTAACAATTAAAATTAAAGCACTTACGGGGATAATTCCCTCTTACAAGATTAAGAAAGAGACTTACCTCGCTTCCAAGTTCACTACTCGGCCCTCCAACCTCATTAATTACCTCAAATCGATGCCGAGCAATCCAAAACTAAACAAAGGTCATACAAACTAATCAATAAATTCCCAAAAGTTTAACTATTAGAGTAATTTTTCAATCCAATTTGGAAAGTTCATAAAAATCACCCATGGGTCGACATGCCCGAGTTCCAAAAATTTTTGTAGATAAATGTTACCCATGACCTTACGCACTCAATATATAATTTCTACTTAATTCCATAATCAATTTCGTGATCAAATCCCATTTTTACCAAACCCTAGGTTTTCAACATAATCCCTTAATTTCCACAATTTCTGTGTTAATATCTACCCATAAGTTATGTATTCAACTCACATTATGTTGAAATTGCTTATCTTGAGATGCTAGGTGAAAATCCCTCTCCAAGGAGCTCTATAATTGGCCAAGTGATGTGAGACATGAAGAAAATGAGACTAAGTCCTGCGTTTTAAAATGTTTCTACCCAGTGATCCTTCTCTGCGGTCGCGGAAGTCCACTCGCGATAGCGAAGGCAAAAATTGCCAACGCCCAGAAAAGCCTCTTCGCGAATGCAACCAGGCCTTCGGGATCACGAAGGTCAATCTGACCAACACTTTGCGAACGCGGTCAACCCTTCGCGAAGGCGAAGACCAAAGTCCTAGCCTTCCCAGGCCCAACCCCCCTTCTATGCGAATGCGAGTATGCTGTCGTGAATGCGTAAAACGTGCATAGGTTTACGGGATTAGTTTCTTCCATTAGCAGAGTTTGCCTACAACAACAGCTTTCAATCGAGTGTCCAGATGGCTCTTTATGAGGCCTTACATGGGAGGAGATGTTGTTCTCTGGTTGGTTGGTTTGAGCATGGGGAGGCTAGGTTTTTAGGCACTGATTTGGTCCGTGCCTTGGAGAAAGTGAAGGTGATTCAGGAGCGGCTTCGTACAACATAATCCAGGCAGAAGAGTTATTCTGACAAGAAGGCTCGTGATGTTGCATTCATGGTGGGTGAGAAGGTTCTACATAGAGTTTCACCTATGAAGAGTGTGATGAGATTCAGGAAGAAGGGAAAGTTGAGCCACAAGTGTATTGGTCTTTTTGAGGTTCTTGAAAGAGCTGGGGAGTGTAAGGCCCAGTAAAATTTTCCCAAGAATGTGAGGTTTCATGGCGCCGAGGTAGAAAAATGTGTTTGGAAGGTTGCAGATAATTTTTGCGGCAAGCTTGCTCGCTGCGGTACGGACTTTTTTGGGTTGTGCAATATGCTATGGATTTGGTGGAAATTTTTTGCAGAACATGGCATTTCTACGATCAATTATGCGATCGCCGATCGGTTCTGCGGGCCATAGGACCATCGCTGATTTGAACAGGAGAAGGTTAATTTTGAACGTCATTTTGCGGTCCAGTATGCGATTGCATAGCCATTTTGCTGGCCGCACTTCCATCGCAGAACCATTATGAGGATTTTCTTGAGGGAGGTTTCGCGGTCCATTAAGCAACCATATAATTTCTCTACGGGCTGCAGATCGACCGCAGACAGTTGTATTGAGGATTTGGTCTTCTACTTTGGTACTCAGTAGTGCTCATGTACTCGTTGACACCAGATCATTGGGATGGTTGTAGCAGTATTGTTGTTATTTTCATAAGATATTTCATGATATTTTCGCTGTTGAGTTTATTAAACTATATTTATTCAAATTTGTTATTATTGTGTGACTGTTGACTTGCCTAGCAAGCAATGTTAGGTACCATCGCGACTCCGATGGGAGTTGGGTTGACATTCAAATTTGCTAGGATACTGTTCTAACAACACAGCTAGAGCTGGAAAGATTTTAGGAACTTGGATAGCTTGTTTGTTGTGGAAACTATTATTCTTCTCTGCATTATTTGTTAGTGATATCATGATAAATTGTGTATCTTCCCCACTTTTTTTAGCTAATGAACTTGCTTTAGCAGAATTAAGTTGATTGGTGGTCCCTCTTAGCACATGTTTCCTTTCCTAATAGACAAGCTTAACGATTTTGTTACTGAAATTAAACAAGATTGTACACAAGGTATATAACCATTGTACTCCCAAAACTATGTCAAAATTCCCTAAAGGTAAGAGTAGGAAATCTGAAGAGAAGGTGGTACCTTCTAAAAGACAGTGCATATTCCTTCACATAGATGTTGTTTGAACCTTTCTTTCATCATCTACATTGATGTATTGCTCCATTATAGGGCTAGATTTCCACCCCAACCTCTTGTCTACCTTAGGATCAATGAAATTATGTGTGATTCCAACGTCAATTAAAACTTGCACGGGTCTTTTCTCGTGATAACCAGTCACCCTAATAGTCTGATAACTAGTTACCTCAATGAAGGCTTGTAATGATATTATTGTATGGGGTCGAACCCGATCGCTTGCATAGGAAGTACCAGTTTTGGGATTTGTTGACCAGCGTCGATTGAAGTCGCCATCCGATAGGTCGAGACCGGAATATCGAGAAGAGAAGTACGAGATCGGGACATTGAGTAGAGAAGCCTAAGACCAGATGTCATCAGAACGAAGCTCGAAGCCAAGGCGCTCGAGATGAGATCGTTGAGGCCGATCAGGGTAAAACGTCCCATGGTAAAGTTATCAGATTTGCGTAACTGAAGGACCGAAAATCTTTATATGTAAACATCTCGGCGGGAATCGCGGCCCAAATCAATAAAGACGTTGAATCCATTAATTCTCGGGATATCTTACCTTGTAAATGAGATTTACCTTATATAGAATTCTTCACCCTTCCTATATAAACGGACAGCCCCATTTGTAAAGGACACATGAGATACAATCAACATAAAAAAGCTATAGTCTATTTTGCTCGTTTGTATGCTTCATATTTCATTTCCAAAGGCTTCTAACGCAGAAAGATTACTCAATATTGGCGGTTTGCTTTTTCCTTGTTCATTAATTTTAGTCTCTATTTTCGGTTATTCTTTAATTGTATTAAATCAGGTCACATATCCTTAAAACCACATATAAATTCAATTGTTTCTCGTAATCCAGGGTAAACAATTTGGTGCCCACCATGGGGCTAAGGATAATAGTGATAGTTTGATACAATTTTTTGTCACATAGACTATTTTACACTTGTTCTTTGCAGAATACCTTTTTTTAGGTTACAATACAATCATATCACATTCTCAATCTGTGCCTCAATACGTCGATGGCGAGTTTAAGCACCAGGGCAAAAACAACAACTTGGCGCCCGGTAATGAAGTTCCAGTCGACGCTAACTCCCAAATAGCGGTTGATGTGGATCGGACCTCTGGCCCATCGAACAGTGTTCGAAGAGAATACCGCTCGGCAAATCAGAAAAAGGAGGAGGACGGGATCAGCCTCAGGATGATATTCAACATGTTGCAAGCTCAGCAAGCGGCCATTGCTCAGCTGCAAAATCGGAGCCAAGTTTTGAATGGGATAGGGACCGGCCCTCCTTGGGAAATTATCCCCGAAAATGAACCTATCACAGTGGAACCAAGTGAAGGCGGATCGGGGGAAACGTCGGGATCATGAAAATGCTTGAGGAGTTAACTAGACGAGTCGAGTCAGGCGAGAAGAAGATCGAGGCCAATGATAAAAAAGTAGAAACATATAATTCGAGGGTGGACCAAATTCCAGGAGCACCCCTGTATTAAAAGGATTAGACTCAAAGAAATTCGTACAGAAACCTTTTCCATCAAGCACTGCCCCAAAACCCATACCGAAGAAGTTTCACATGCCGAAAATTCCCAAATACAATGGGACATCTAACCCAAATGTGCATGTAACAGCATACACATGCGCCATAATGAGAAATGATCTCGAGGACGATGAGATTGAGTCCGTTCTCTTAAAGAAATTCGGAGAGACCTTGTCGAAGGGGGCAATGACTTGGTATCACAATTTGCCCCCGAATTCCATCGATTCTTTTTCCATGCTTGCGGACACCTTCGTGAAAGCTCATGCGGGTGCCATCAAAGTCGAGACGCGAAAATCGGACTTATTTAAAGTTAGGCAAAGAGATAACGAGATGCACAGAGAATTCGTATCCCCCTTTCAGATGGAATATATGGACCTACCACCGATCACTGATGATTGGGCCGTACAGGCCTTCACCCAAGGACTCAACGCTCGAAGTTCAATGGCTTCACAACAGCTTAAACAAAGCTTGATTGAATATCCGACTGCCACATGGGCAGATATACACAACCCATATCAATCGAAGATTAGGGTCGAGGACGATCAAATTGGAGCCCCCTCGAGATCCACTTACCCCATCAGAACTCATGATAGGGTTCAAAGGGATATTTATCGAGAGCCAAGATCGAGCATAGACAGGCATCGACCATATCCTGGAGACCGAAAGGCCCTTCCAGTAAGGTAGGGTTCCACGAGACGAGAAAGGAGGACCGATCTTAGTCGGAGTAACCGAGGACCATTGGCGAGAAACAAATTCGAAAGAGCTGCTGGCCATCGAGAAGCACCACGACTGTCCGAATATAACTTCAATGTCGACTCGGCTACTCTCGTATCGGCCATCAGTCGCATTAAGGATACCAAGTGGCCTCGACCGCTGCAATCGGATCTAGCTAAGAGAGACCCCTATTTGATATGTAAGTATCATGGTACACATGGGTACAAGACAGAAGATTGTCGATAGTTGAGGGAAGAGGTGGCACAGTTGCTCGAAAATGGGCACCTTCGAGAGTTTTTGAGCGATCGAGCCAAAAACCATTACGAGAACAGGAATAGACTAGTAAACCAGGAGGAGCCTCAACACACGATCAATATGATAATCGGTGGGGTAGATACACCCTAAGGTCCGGTATTGAAACGCACAAAAATATCCATCACCCGAGAAAAACGCACTTGGGATTACACGATGGAGGGAGCTTTGCACTTCAGTGAGGAGGATGCGGAAGGAATAATACAACCTCATAATGATGCCTTAGTAATATCGGTGCTTATACAAAAAACTACGGTGAAGCGTGTGTTGGTCGATCCCGGTAGTTCGGCCAACATAATCCGGTCATAGGTTATCAAACAGCTCGGGTTAACAGACCGAATTATCCCTGAAGTTCGGATCCTCAATGGTTTCAACATGGCTTGCGAGACAACCAAAGGGGAAATAACTTTACCAGTAAACATTGCCGGTACCGTTCGGGAAATGAAATTCTGCGTAATCGAAGGAGATATGAGGTACAACGCCTTGCTCCGGAGACCGTGGATTCATGATATCAGAGTGGTACCCTCGACACTGCACCAAATGTTGAAATTCCTATCGGCTGATGGGATCATAACTGTTTATGGAGAACAACATGCGGCGAAAGAGATGTTTGCAGTAGAAGAAGCAGTGCCGAAACCAATAGCTCCTTCCCAAAGAACCAAATAGCAATCACAGGCATTGCGTTCAACGAACGAAGGTGAACAGGAGCTTCTCGAAGATGATGAATACGGGATTCCCCGGTCATTCGTCGGCCCCAACGAGTCCGATGCAACTAAATCAACGGTCGAGGGACTCGAACAAATTTCACTCCAAGGAGATGCACCGGATCAGAAGGTATACCTGGGCTCGGGCTTAAGTTCCGAGATCAGGACTAAACTTATTCATTTTCTTTCAGCTAACGAAGACTCTTTTGCTTAGTCCCATCTTGACATAACAGGGATACCCCCGGAAATCACGACTCACAAATTGAGCATTGATCCTAAATTTTGACCGGTCAAGCAAAAGAGGAGGCCTCAATCCGAAGTCAAACAAACATTCATCAAAGATGAGGTAACCAAGCTTTTAAATATAGGATCCATTCGGGAAGTTAAATACCCGGAATGGTTAGCAAATGTAGCTGTAGTCCCTAAAAATGGGAAATAAGTTAAGAATGTGCATAGATTATAAAGATTTAAACAAGGAATGCCCTAAAGATTCTTTTCCCTTACCTAACATCGATCGCATGATCGATGCCATCGCTGGCCACGAGACTTAGCTTTCCCAACGCCTACTCTGGCTATAACCAGATACGAATGGACAAAGATGATCAAGAAAAGACATCCTTCATGTACATACTGCTACAACGTGATGCCATTCGGGTTAAAGAATGCGGGGGCCACTTATCAACGCCTAATAAACAAAATGTTCGAAAAACAACTAGGAAAAAACAATGGAAGTTTACATTGATGATATGTTAGTTAAGTCCCTGCAAGCAGAGGACCATTTGAGCCATTTGCAGGAAATGTTCGATGTGCTGAAATGGTACAACATGAAGTTAAACCCAGAGAAGTGTGAATTTGGAGTGGGCTAGGGAAAATTCCTCGGTTTCATGGTCTCGAATCGAGGAATAGAAATTAACCCCAAAAAGATCAAAGCCATTGAAGACATTACAATTATAGACAGTGTAAAGGCCGTACAAAAGCTGACAGGTCGGATAGCTGCTTTAGGCCGATTCATTTCAAGGTCTTCTGATAGAAGTCACCTGTTTTTCAACTTGCTGAAAAAGAAGAACGATTTCTCGTGGAGTCTAGAATGTCAGCGCGCGTTAGAAGAACTTAAGAGGTATCTCTCTAGCCTACCTTTATTGCATATACCAAAAATGGGTGAACAACTATACCTCTACCTTGCCATTCCGGAAGTAGCGGTGAGTGGGGTCCTGGTCCGAGAAGAACAAGGTACATAGTTTCCTATTTATTACGTCAGTAGAACCTTAGGTGAAGCCAAAACTAGATACCCGCATTTAGAAAAATTAGCACTCGCTTTGTTGAGTGCCTCTAGGAAGCTAAAACCCTACTTCCAGTCCCATCCTATATGTGTAGTAACGACTTATCCCCTGAGAAATATAATGCATAAGCCCGAGCTATCCGGCCGATTGGCCAAGTGGGCCATCGAAATAAGCGGGTACGATATCGAATATCGGCCCCGAACCTCGATCAAATCTCAAGTATTGGCAGATTTCATCGCCGATTTTGCGCCGTCACTAATACCCGAGGTCGAGAAGGAATTAATGAACGAATCGGGTACTCCTTCGAGAGTGTGGACCCTGTTCACAGACGGCGCCTCAAACTTGAAAGGATCGGGGCTTGGTATCGTACTAAAGCCCCAACCGGAAACACAATTCGACAGTCAATTAAGAATGTAAAATTGACTAATAACGAAGCGGAGTATGAAGCTATGATTGCAGGTTTAGAGCTGGCCAAAAGCCTGGGAGGAGAGATAACCGAAGCCAGATGCGATTCCCTCCTCGTGGTCAACCAAGTAAATAGGACTTTTGAAGTTAGAGAAGGGCGAATGCAGAGATATTTGGACAAGCTTCAAGTCACGTTGCACAGGTTTAAAGAATGGACTTTACAGCACATACCTCGAGAACAAGACAGTGAGGCTGATGCCCTCGCCAACCTGGGATCATCGATCGAAGATGAGGAGATTGAGTCCGAAAAGGTCGTACAACTCTTGAGGTCGGTGGTGGAGGAAGGCCACGCCGAAATTAATTCGACAAGTTTGACTTGGGATTGGAGGAACAAGTATATAGAGTATCTTAGCTCAGGTAAACTCCCTTCGGATCCCAAAGAATCGAGAGTATTACGCACAAAGGCAGCCCGGTTCTGTTTATCCAATAATGGGACCCTATTGAAAAGGACGTTCGGAGGCCCCCTCGCAATATGTCTTGGACCAGGCGACACCGAGTATATTTTAAGAGAAATACACGAAGGCTCATATAGGAATCACTACGGTTTCGAATCCTTGGTTCGAAAAATAATTCGAGCCGGCTACTATTGGATCGATATGGAGAAAGATGAAAAGGAGTTCATTCGCAAGTGCAACGAGTGCCAAAGGCACGCACTGATGATCCACCAGCCCAGAGAGACACTGCATTCGGTCCTATCGCCATGGCCATTCATGAAATGGGGAATGGACATGGTTGGCCCTCTCCCTTATTCGCCAGGTAAAGCTCAATTTATTATTTTTATGACTGACTACTTCTCCAAATGGGTTGAAGCGCAGGCTTACGAAAAAGTTAGAGAAAAGGAAGTGATCAACTTCATCTGGGACCACATCATATGTCGGTTTGGGATGCCATCGGGGATCGTGTGCGATAATGGCAAGCAGTTAATCGGCAGTAAAGTGACAAAGTTCTTCGAAGACAACAAGATCAAGAGGATCTTATCAACGCCCTATCACCCCAGCGGCAACGGACAGGCTGAGTCGACCAACAAAACCATAATTCGAAACTTGAAGAAAAGGTTAACCGACGCAAAGGGAAAATGGAAAGAAATACTGCTCGAGGTTCTATGGGCATACCGCGCAACTGAGAAAACCAGCACTGGGGCTGCTGAGGCATTAATACCAGTCGAGGTAGGCGAACCGAGTATCAGGTTCAGAATTACTGGACGAAAGAAGAGAAGCAGCCCTTGTTCGAATAGCGGCCCAAAAACAAAAGATTGAAAGGTATTACAACCGGAGAGCCCGTCTTCGAAACTTCAACATCGGAGACCTGGTGCTTAGAAGAATCACACCCAATGCTCGAGATCCGAATGAAGGAAAGTTAGGACCGAACTGGGAAGGGCCCTACACCATCTTGAAGGTCACCGTAAAGGGATCTTACAAGCTCGGAACCATGGAGGGGAAACAGCTGCCAAACAATTAGAACATAAGCTGCCTAAAGCGATACTATTGTTGAGGTAAGAAATTTCATTTTTTTCGTTTGTTTGTTTTACTAACGTCTGCAAGTATTGAACGAGGTAATCTCGAAAGGGTTGAAAGCACGTGTTTCTTTTTCCCTTCAACCGGTTTTGTCCCAAATTGGGTTTTACTGCAAGGTTTTTAATGAGACAACCAGTAATCGTGCTAACTTAGATCGGTCGCTCATTGAAGACAATAATATTTGGTGCACAACTTCGGTCGACCATGAATATTAGAAGATTTCTTATCTACTTCGATTCATTGTTTGGCCACGCGGGGAACTTCTCGTAGATCATTAGGAATCAATGTAAGGGTCAAACAGTCGAAAGTACCGTGCCCGAGTAGATTGATCTACCCCCTAAGAAAAGTGTACAAGCACCTGAATGCTAATAAAAGCTTTTCGGCACCAATATCTTGTCTCCGAGCCCAAGGGCCCCTTCAATTTTTATTACAAAATCAAAATTTAACATTGCTCAGAACTTCACGCGAAAATCGAAGGGGTGTAAGACCTGTTAAGGCAAACCCCAAGTTATAGAAGGCTAAGGCCGAATCAAGTAAAACTTGAAGAGGAGTAAGACCTGTTAAGGAACACCCCAACTTATAAAAGGCTAAGGCAGAATCAAATAAAACTTGAAGGGGGGTAAGACCGGTTAAGGCAAACCCCAATTTCTTAAAAGGCCAGGGCCGAATCAAGTTAGACTCAAGGAGAACTAAAATCTGTTAAGGCAGAACTCCGATTTCTTAATAGGCCAAGGCCACGTCGAGTTAATAAAATTCGAAAAGGAATAAGACCTATTAAGGCAAACCTCGGCCCCCTTTTCAAGGCTTAGGCCTTACCCAATCGGCCGTGAAAGGGGAAAATCTGCTAAGAAATAAGCTAAGTCTTAACTAAGCCTGAAGGGCAGAAAATTCTACAAATTGAATTATCAGAGAGTCAGAATAGACCAAACAAGAAAGGAAGGAAAAAGAAAATCTTTCATATATGTGAAGCAAAGTATGTTACAAAAGTGAGAATCCTAAAAATACATATTATACAACAGATGACATCAATCAGAATTCTCAGAGTCTTCTTCTTCTTCTTCTTCTTCTGGGAAGGCCCGCTTTCTAGCATCGGCTTCGATCCTTGATGCATCATCAACCTCGGTGGATAGATCGAAGCCTCGATCTTGTAACTCTTCGAGAATAGAAAGGCGGGTTTGGCATTTGGTATACTCGACTAGAATCTTTGATTGCTCCTGGGCAGCCTCGGTATTGGCCCTGTATTGTGCTATTAGATCATCGACATCAGCTTTGGACGTGGCAATCTTTGATTTTGCCGATTGTAGCTCGTTGCCCAAAATATCACGATCCGAGGTAAGCATCTCGACCTGAGATCGAAATGTATAGGTGCTTTGATTCAGACTCCCAATTTTCTCTTGTGCCTCCTAGACTTGTTCTTCCAAAGAAACCACTCGAGCTTGGAGGGTCTCCTTTTCCGAGGTCAGCAGATTGGTGTTAGCTCTCCATTTGTTGGTCTCTGCTTTGGCCTCGCTCAATGCGGAATGGAATTGATTTATTCGGTCAAGTTGCTGCCCCATCTGGTCGAGTGTATTAGCATTCTCCCTGCGCATAAAGTCTAGCTCAACCCGAAGGGTCGACACCTCCCCTTCGAGTCGCACCCGACGTGCCTTTTCTTCCCTTAGTCGAAGAAAAGCCTCATGATGAAGCACTGAGGCCTACAAATATGAAAGAAAATAAAACAGTTAGTCCAGATTGAAAAGTAAAATAACAAACACCAAACAAAGCCTGTAAGAAGTTTTACCTTATTTGATGCCTGTTGAGCTTCATTGAAAAAGCAGGCCTCATCTACCTCGTCCATTGCAGCCTGATCTTCCTCGGTTACTAGACACCAAAGATAACTAGCCACCCCTACAGGCGCAGAAAGAGCCCTAGCATCTTTGGGAATGGCAAAATTTATTATCCTTTTTCGGTCAGGGTTGGAACTCGGAGCAGGAAATCTATCGATCAGCTTGGGACCGAAAGATGCCCTACTCGTCTCAGCGGAGGGACTCTTCCTCGGCACTTCGAGCCCAAAGGTGTCAGCCGATGGCACACCATTGAAGAAGTCTTCAAAAGGCCCTTCCGGTACATGGCCTTTGCTCGGCGAATGCGCACTTGCAGCTCGGGCTTCATTGAAGGTTGCCTCCGAGAAAGAAGGGGAGTCCATTGCTTCTAGGGGACCCAAGGTTCCCTGCGCTGCCTCCCCTGCATCGGCGGAAGCCCCGATTCTCGCCCCTTCATCGAGGTCCTCTACTCAAGGAATACGAGCTTCATCTATCCTCTGCTGGAGGACTGCCTGAGATGGCTCGTTGCTTAAAATCTCGAGGACCCTATCTTCCTCAGAATCATCACTCAACCGGATGGCCAAGTCAGCAATTTTGGTCTTACAAGCTATGCTCTTCTTCTTAACTCTTTTTTTCTCGGGCCCAGAAGAACCGGGGGCTTCTTTTCTCTTTCTCTCTCCTTCCTGCTCCGAGACAGGGGGAGGGCAGGGAACCTCTATATCAGGGGACGTTGGCCTCAATTTAGCGTCCTTCGATAGACCTGCAAAGGAAGGAGGAAGTAAATTAGTGGCATCATCGATCACATAAAACGTGGGACACAAATGATATCGGTCTCACCATGATTTTTGGCCTCCCATAGGCCCTTCGATATCTCATGCCAGGCTCGCTCTGAGTAGGTCCTTTGAGCTACCACCTTCCGGACGCACTCTTCCAAATGTTGAATCGCAGCCGGGATTTGAGAAACAGCTACATTTTGTAAAAATACATTAGTGAAATAATAAAGGAAAGTCACAGACGAATTAGGATACGAAAATGATTCTTACGGTTCATGTTCCACTTTTCAGGGAATGGCATATCTTCGTCAGGGATCAGGTCCGATGTCCTTATTCGAACAAATCGGCTCATCCAGCCTCGATCCTTATCCTCATCAATGCTCGAAAATGGGGCTTTGCTTGCCCGCTGAGCGAGTTTTATTAGTCCCCCTCGGAAGACTTGGGGACTGTATAATTGTAGCAGATGATCGAGGGTGAAAGGATGCCCATCGACCTTGCTCACGAAAAAACGGAAAAGATGAATTATTTGCCAAACGGAGGGGTGGATCTGACCCAGAGTTACATTGCGCCTTTTACAAAAGGCGACAATGATGGGGTCCAAAGGGCCCAACGTGAAGGGGTAAGTGTAAACACTCAAATCGCCCTCCACGTGGGTGGTAATTGCCTCGTCCGGTGAGGGAACTACCACATCTCTGCCAACCCGGTTACATTCTACCTTCACCCTCTCGATAATTTTGCTCGTGATCGAACTTATATATCTGACGACCGGTTCACCATGGCCCAGTACAGAAGAGGCCTTCTCTACCTTAAAGTTGGAGCTGATTGAGCATCCGACCGGTACGAACGCTTTTAGAGGAGGCTCTGTCGAAGTATCCTCAGCAACGACAGGCTCGGCCTCTTCAGTAGATTAAGAGGAAGAGGGTTATTGCTTCTGAGGAACAGACTTAGATGTCTTTTCCATTGGAATTAAAGAGATGGAAAGCAAGTAGATGCAAGCGTAAAAAGAGAAATCACTTGAAGAACAAAGTTCAGAGAACTTGGATAATATGGTGCTCTAACGACGCAAACTTGAAAACTGAAGAATGAGAGGGCTATTTATACTTTTTCAAAAGCGGCGGTTCGAAACCCAAAATGAGAAAGCATTGATTGGTGCTTGCAGGAATTGCAGAGTTTGTCGTCAGTTGGTACATGAAAATACATTTTTTATACTGGCCACATGCGTCATCACGCTGCCGTCATTTATCAACAAGACGTTTTGTGCTATCTGATTTGACGTTTTGAATGTCGTGTCGCTCACCATAAGTATGTTTCCATTTAGCCTAATCTTAAAAGCGGCGGCTCATATCGTTTCTTGTCATTAATCTCCAAAAATGAGGGGACTATCTGAATGGGATCGAACCCGATCGCTTGCATAGGAAGTACCGGTTTTGGGATTTGACGACCAGCGTCAATTGAAGTCGCCATCCGATAGGTCGAGACCGGAATATTGAGAAGAGAAGTCCGAGACCAGGACATCGAGTAGAGAAGCCCAAGACCAGATGTCATCAGAACGAAGCTCGAAGCCAAGGCGCTCGAGATGAGATCGTCGAGGCCGATCAAAGTAAAACATCCCATGGTAATGTTATCAGATTTGCGTAACTGAAGGACCGAAAATCTTGTGATATGTAAACATCTCGGCGGGAATCGCGGCCCAAATCAATAAAGACGTTGAATTCATTAATTCTAGGGATATCTTACCTTGTAAATGAGATTTTTACCTTATATAGAATTCTTCACCCTTCCTATATAAACGGACAACCCCATTTGTAAAGGACACATGAGATACAATCAACATATAAAAGCTATAGTCTATTTTGCTCGTTTGTCTGCTTCATATTTCATTTCCAAAGGCTTCTAATGCAGAAAGATTACTCAATATTGGCAGTTTGCTATTTCCTTGTTCATTAAATTTAGTCTCTATTGCGGTTATTCTTTAATTATTTTAAATCAGGTCACATATCCTTAAAACCACATAAATTTAATTGTTACTCGTAATCCAGGGTAAACAATTATCATGAATTCATCTATTCCATCCATGATATCTTGTGTTACTTTCCATGTATCCACTTTATTTACTGCTTCTTCTTCAACCAGTTCCACCATGAATATTTGCTTTTTTGCCCTATAATTATGCCCAATTGCATATGTTTTCATCACAGAAAAAGCATAAACCCTTGATCTCTTTTCATCCATTTTTGCTGCAGTCAACCTTCTACTAGCCGTGTTACCATTGGATCTATTGATTTTATGGGAATTTGGTTCAAACGTTTTACCGAGTGTAAAGTTTGGTAAGGTAGATTTGTGTGAGTTCTGTGGTATGTTTAAATACAGAATGAGTGGGTAGGATTAGATTTTGGTATTTAGAAACTGGTTTAAGGCCCCAAGTTTGTGAATGAGCTTCAAGGACACCTTCTTGCAATCTAGCAAATTGTAGGCTTGCATTAATGTTCTAGGACATTGAATCCTAACATACTTATTAATTTCTGGTTTCAACCCTCCTAAGAAATAACTGATAGCAAATTGTAGGCTTGCTTCTTTTTACGCCCCATAGCCTCAATGCGTTTAGTTCCCAATGTGGACCCACCTTAAATACCTCTCTAATTTCCTTCAGGGCTCCATTATTGTAAATACACATATATAACTATTTTTTTTTATATTTCTTGTCTTTTTCTTTTCTTTTTCTTTTCTCTTTTTTTGTTTCTCTGGAGCTTTCATAAATTCACATTAGCACTTTGAGGTATAAGCTCTCACCCTTACTACACAACCTTATCCATTTCCATTTTGACCCACACCCTCAACTTAGGCTTTTATCCTCATTCTCAATGTTCAAGGAGGAACAGGTTCGAAAGAGATAATTGTTTTACGAACGAGAAGGGTTTGAAATGAGGAGGCCAAAGAAAAGGCTAAAAGGCTTAAATAGGGTACTAGTGATATTATTTATGCACAGGTAGGCTAAAAAGGCTAAATAGGTTTCATAAGTAAAACAAAGAATGCCTAAGAACCTCTCTCCAACTCAGTGTAATTATAATAAGCATCGAAAAACCAACTGGGCAAGTTCTAGATGACAGAAGCAAACACAAGAACTATTTAAATAAAGAGCTCATACACATGGCACACAAACTGTTTGGTTAACATAGTTTACAGCTTTAGAGTTAACATTTGGCAATTCAAGGCTTTCCTCATATATAAATACATGACTCTAGGTAGACCTAGAGTTACAGAGTGAGCCTCAAGTTCACACAGTTGATCTGTTAAAAAGGGTATAATCTATACACAGATACACATGCTTGATACTAGACAATTATACCGTCCCGGTCAACATGTTTCATTTTACTGTCCTGGTTCTATTATTACACCCTTAGAAAAGAACCCGGCAAAGAAAAAATAAGGGGATTTTATTGGCAAACTTTACTTTCTACTAATTAACTACAATAACATATATACAGAAATCATTAAACATTAATACATATTTTACAGTTACTAATGTCGCAAAACATACAAGAAAACAGATCAAATATACAGATAAGGCTACCACCCCCAACCGAAATCATGCATTGTCCCCAATGCATAAGAAAAGAAGTTAGAGTTCAAGGGGCTCCCTGGGGCGCACTCGCGCTAAGGGAATCAGTAGCCTATGGATCCTTTGAAGCTGAAGTAGGGCTGTGGCACTGAACGGGAGCTGGTGTTGGGGCTGCTGAGCTGCTAACTTCGCCCACTGGTGGCTGAGTGGCCGATGGGTCTGCAAGGGCGGCCACATCCGCTAGCGAGTGCTGTATGGCCCACTTAATGTTTGCGTGCTCCTCTTCCTCCACTGTTGGAGCAGCAATCTCTTTACCCTTCTCCTGAGTGTCATCACCCTCGTCGGACCATGAACTGGTATCCTCTGTCTCTTCCCCTTCTAACTCTGATGAATGTCCCGATGTCTCGTCATCAGTAACATCAACCGGTACCGAAGGAGCTGGAGGTTGAGACACTCTTGCAGACGGAGGTGCAATGTCTGCCATTAGAGCAGTGAAGTCCAAACCCAGGTCTGGTGTAGCAACGTCTGCACCTTGGTCACGCTCTTTGGGGAGGAGAGATGCTAGGTCGAACTCCAAATTTTGCATTTTCTGGAGTTCGGTCTTCATAGATTTCACTTCGTCCCTCAGCTGAGATAAACCCCTAACCTCACCTCTCTCTATCTCTTCAACCCTAGACTCAAGTTTGTGCAAACGATCCCCAAACAATGTTTGTTGTTGTTGGAGAGCGGTCACTGACGTTTGAATTAGAGTCAAGGCTTGTTTGATCAGGTGTGGCAGGGTTTTCAAGAGTTGGTCTACTGTGGCATTGGCGTGTTGTGCAATAATACCAAGTCTTGAAAGGGCTGGCGTTGTTGAAGAAGGTGGACCCGTGGTGGATGGGGGTGCAGGCTCTGCAATAGGAGTGGAGGCTTCTGGTTCTTGGGTAGATATGAGAGATTGGGAGTCAATGTCCTGAAGTGGGGTCACTGTTGGAGCAGCAGAATCATTGATACAAGTGATATCTATATCCCTCGTTGACTTTCCGAGTTTGTCAGCTTGTGGCAAGAAAGGCACATTCACGACTTGGCAACGGGTTGTGATCAAACTTGGAAAAGGAAGTGATGTGGCACGCTGCGTTGCTCGGATGCCAATCTCCTGGAAGATGAGACTCCCCACATCAATTTTTATACCGGCCATAATGCACGCAATGAGAAGTGCTTTCTCAATGCTTATATCTATTTCGTTTCTGGACAGTATTAAATAGGAAGTGACGAAGCTCAGCCTAAATTTTGCCTCCCTTGTGAGGTCCTCTTTATAGATTTTCTTTCCAGGGTTAATCCAAGAAGGAGTCCCCTTGGCAATAATGGACGCTATCTATCCACGTTCATTTTCTCTGTTGGAGTACTTGGCATCGTATTCAGCTGTGCTTGATTGCCAATCGGGGAAGTAGAGTTCATTAATATGCTCACTGTTGCAGAACACACTCCTTCCCCGAACCTGTACGACGCCAGTAAATATTCTGTTGCGTCTGTGGTACCCCGTTCTCGAAGCTCCATATGATGCATAGAATTCCCGGACCATTGACTCGTTGTACTCTTTAGGCTCCCTAGTGAAATACTCTCATTTTCTCGATTTGATGTTGTCGAGAATATGAGGGTACTGTTCCTGTAATCCATTCAAACTTAACTTTTTCTCCCCCAAGATTTTCCTTTTAGTTAGCCCCTCCCTAAACAATGTTCTGGAGCCTTCGACCCCGAATCAAATCTGAAGGTCATCTCCACGCTTCCTTCTGGCCTCAGCCACTAGATCAACTTCGGGCAAGCAGTTCTCCTCATCAGACTGGGAGGTGCTTGGCGAATTTGGTTCTATTCTTACACGTTTGGGCTGTGCAGTGTTAGGACCAAATGATGACCTTTTCTTTGCGGAATGCTTTTCAGGTGCCATATTTGCATGAGGGTAAGATGTAAGCGATATTGTCATCATTAGAAAAAGAAAACAGGAAGAATCAACAAAGTGTTAAAGGAATGCGGCGTGGTTTGCGGTCGCATAACCACTATGCGAACTGACTATGTAGTTAGCGATGTCTGCATACCATGGTGCAAAGGAATTGGATAACGCCAGTATTTGTTCATCTAGAAATGCATCATTGATTTCCAGCTCTCCTTTTTGTCTCCCCGCTTCTTCAATTCTGGACAAGTGATCTGCCACTTGGTTTTGTGTTCCTTTTCGATCCATCACTTCAAAAATCGAACTCTTGCAACAGTAAAACCCATCGAATTAGCGGCGGCTTTGCATCTTTCTTCGCCATCAGATAGCGGAGAGCTGCATGATCGGTGTACACAATTACTTTGGAGCCCAGCAGATACGCATGGAACTTCTCGAAAGCATAAACAATGGCCAATAGTTCTTGCTCAGTTACTGTGTAATTCATCTGCCCTCCGTTAAGTGTTTTGCTAGCATAGTAGATGGCCAACAATTCTTGCTCACTTACTGTGTAATTCATCTGCGCCCAGCATCACACCAATAGCTACACCACTGGCGGCACACATAAGTTCGAAAGGAAGTGACCAATCATGTGTGACAATAATGGGTGCCGTGGTGAGCTTTTCCTTCAGTTCCTCAAAAGCTTTGAGGCATTTCTCATCGAAGACGAACTTGGCATCCTTCTCAAGGAGTTTACACATAGGATTTGCAATCTTTGAAAAATCCTTAATGAAACGCATGTAGAATCCAGCATGCCCCAGAAAACTATGAACACCTTTGACGGACGTGGGTGGGGGAAGCTTAGAGAAGATTTCATTTTAGCTTTATCTACCTCTATGCCACGCCTTGAGATTTTATGTCCCAGAACAATACCTTCATCCACCATGAAGTGGCATTTTTCCCAATTTAGCACAAGATTTGTCTCTTCGCATCGCTTGAGCACTTGTTTGAGATTCTTCAGGCAATGCTCAAAAGTCTCACCCACTACCGAAAAATCATCCATAAAAACCTCAAGAAAGTCCTCTACCACATCGGATAAGATAGACATCATGCATCTCTGGAAGGTAGCCAGAGCGTTGCATAGGTAGAATGGCATCCGGCTAAAAGCAAATGTTCCATATGGGCACGTGAATGTTGTCTTCTCCTGGTCCTCCAAAGCTATGTTGATTTGATTATAACCGGAGTATCCATAAAGGAAACAATAAAAGGACTTTCCCGCTAGCCGATCAAGCATTTGATCAATAAAAGGCATAGGGAAATGGTCCTTGCATGTGGCACTATTTAGTTTCCTATAGTCCATGCATACCCTCCATCCGGTTACTGTTTTTGTTGGGATAAGCTCGTTCTTCTCATTTTTGATCACAGTCATGCCTCCCTTCTTCGGCACGCATTGCACCGGGCTCACCCATGAACTATCAGCAATTGGGTAAGCTACCCCAGCGTCCAGCCATTTGATTATTTCCTTCTTAACTACTTCTTGCATTGACGGGTTCAATCGTCGCTGATGTTCCACGCTCGGTTTGGTCCCACTTTCTAACTGAATCTTATGCTCACAAATTCCAGCAGGGATCCCCCGAATGTCAGCAATTGTCCAACCAATGGCTTGTCTATGCTCCTTCAAAACTTTCAGCAACTGTTCCACCTGCACATCATTCAACAACGAAGAAACAATTAATGGTAAAGTATTATTTAAGCCAAGAAATTTATACCTCAAATGCGGAGGAAGTGGTTTGAGCTCTAATTGCGGTGGCTCAATAATAGACGGATTTGCAGGAGGTGTAACTCTATTTTCCAAATCAAGGGAAAGCTTTGGTGGAGTATATGAGTAAGAGCCACTCCCTTCCAATGCATTCACTGACTCCATAAAGCCATCCATATCATCACCATCGAAGTTAACCAAGATAGCTGTCAATGCTTCACCTAAGCAGTGTTCTTCCATCTTCATCTCAACAGCATCATCTACTTCATCAACAATACCAATCATTGAAATGCTCTCATACTCATTTGGCAGCTTCATACCCTTACTAGCTTGGAATGTAACTTCTTCATTGTTCACTCGGAATTTAATTTCATTACGTTTCGAATCCATAAGGGCTCTTCCAGTGGCTAGAAATGGTCTCCCCACGATAATAGGAATTTCCTTGTCCACAGCACAGTCAAGAATTACAAAATCAGTTGGTATTTGAAATTTCCCAACTTTCACAATCACATCATCTACAATACCAACTGGTCTCTTAATTGAATGGTCAGCCATTTGCAACCTTATGCTCGTCGGCCTTGGCATTCCTAATCCCGCTTGTTTGTAGATGGAAAGAGGCATTAAATTAATGCTGGCCCCATTGTCACAAAGTGCCTTTGCAAAATCGCGCACTCCAATAGTGCACGGAATAGTAAATGCTCCCGGGTCCTCTTTCTTCTGAATAGGATTTGTAGCAATAATAGAGCTAACCCGGTGAGTCATATTCACAACCTCATTCTTGGTGGTTCTCTTCTTTGTGATCAAATCTTTTAGATACTTAGCAAAACCGGGCATTTCTTGAAAAGCCTCCAAGAGCGGTATATTCACAGATAATTTTTTGAGAATATCACAGAATTTCTTGAACTTGCTATCGTCAACTCTTCTTGCAAGTCTCTGAGGGAAAGGAGGAGGGGGTCTAGGAATCGGGGAAAGAATGTTTGATGTTTCTTCTGCCTTTTCCTTCATCCCTTCTCGGGTCTCATCTCGGATTTGCACAATCTCTGGAGTTTTCTTTACTTCAGCAACATTGGGATCTTCAACCTCAACTCCTTTTTCAAGTTCTTCCATATCAACTACTTGCTCATTCTTTCGTTGCAGTGTTTTTCCACTCCTGGTAGTGATAGCCATGATATGGGAAGTTGGGCCACTCCCACTTCCCTTTGGATTTGCAATACTATCACTAGGGAGTGTTCCCTTCTGCTGTGGATGTTGCTCACGAGAAAGATCTCTCATTTGCAACTCCAGTTTTTGAATCGCCGCAGTGTGAGAGCCAACCAACTCAGTCATGTTCCTCATGGAATTATCAGACTTTTCTTGATTTTCTAGTATCCTTTCAAGCATGATCTCCAATTTAGACTCACTAAAGGAACCTTGATTCGAATACTGACCCTTTGGGGGAACATAAGGATTGGAACTTCGATTTGAAAAGTTGTTATTGTTGTTCCAGTTTCCTTGGTTAGAACCACTTTGGTCGTTTTGCCATTGATGGTGACCTTGCCCTTGCGGGTTTGGTCTTCATTGATTTTGAGAGCCTTGACCTTGGTAATGCTGCCTTTGGTATCCTCCTTGAGAATTATTAACGTAGTTTGCCTCTTCATAATCTTCATTTTGTACCGGCTGCACATTCTCAACCACATTCACCTTCTTCTTCTTCTGATTTTCCGTGAAAAGCTTTGTCAACACATTGACATTTGTAGCAAGTTCTGCAATTACTTGGTCTCACTCTTGATTTTCCTTGATCAAGTTGTTCATAGAAGGAGAGCCAATTGCAATTCCGCCTGTGGAGTCCTCAGAATGCCAAGCTTGGTTGTGTTTTGCCATTTTATCTAAGATTTGAGTCACCCTAGCGAAGGATTTATCCATAAAAGATCCAGCAGCTGCATTCTTCGCTATTGATTGGTTCTTAGGATCCAAACCCATGTAAAATTTTTCCAACAAGATGGAATCCGGAAAGCCATGGTTTGTGGACCTCACCAAGTATAATTTAAAGCGATCCCACGCTTCATGTAGCTGTTCGCCTAGTAGTTGCTTAAAGAAGAAAATCTTGTCCCTGAGCTCAGACTTCTTGCTTTGTGGAAACCACTTCGACAAGAAAGCTCGGACAAATTCAGGCCATGAACTTATAGAATTTGGAGGAAGATTCTGGAGCCATTTCCTCGCCTCCCCAGCTAGAGAATACTTAAAGCATCTCAACCTCAGGGCATCGTCGGAGACATGATTCTGCTTATGCATCGCACAAACACCCAAGAAATTTCTGAGGTGCTGTGTTGGGTCATCATCAGTGGAATTTCTGAAAAATCCCTCCGCTTTCAGCATAAGAATTAATCCATGTTCCACTTTGAAGGTAGCAGCACCAACAGCAAGAGGTACAATAGCGTTTGTATCCTCAATATACTCCTCAATGTCTGCAAAAGGATTTCCTTCCTCCTCGACCTCCATATCATCTTCGTGGTCTGACATATCTGGTCTACACCAAACAAAACAAATAACGTGTAATAGAGTAGAATTAGACGTACAGTAAAGTATACACTAATTAGTAATTTCAGAACCTTATTCCCCGGCAACAGCGCCAAAATTTGATACGCTCAAATTATACCTTAAGAAAAGTGTAAGCGATCGATGTCAAATATAATAACCCAATAAGGTTGGGGTCGAATCCCACAGGGAATAGGCGTGAAACGTTTACTTAATTAGTGTAGTACTCAACTAAGTCGTAATTCTATCTAGTAATTGTAACCGAAAGATGTATTGAATTTAAAGTTAAATGAAGACTAATTGCAATATTATGAATGTAAATAATATGATTTAAAGAAACCAAGGTTGTGTCCCCCTTAATGTAGTATAATGCTATTGATATTAATATTGTATATTTCCAACGGAAGACGTTCTTGATATGCAATTGATGCCTAATTGACTACCCAATATTTTCCAATAGTTGGATAATATGTCCTCTTTATGATTTTCCCAAATACAAAAGAGTGGTGATTAAGAACATCAATTAATGCCAAATTAAAATTCACTTATTCCTAAGCGATTTTATTAAGCAAGGTTTAAAGCCTTGAGTCTTTGTTATTTACTTCTACCCAATTCTATCCCACTTTCCCAAGCAAAGATAAAATTAAATGGCATTTGTTAATGTTTGCAACCACTAACAAGTGTTTGAAGAATAAGAAGTAAATAAATATCAATCACCCATTGAAACTATATTCAATATCAAAATCTCAATAACATCATACCCATCTAGGGTTCACAACCTTAACGTTTAGAATTAGCTACTCATGCTGAAAATTGAATGAGAAAGAATAGTAATTGTCATCATCTTACAAAATAGAAGGTAATTGATCCAAAAAGCTTCCAAGAATTCAAAATATCTTAAACCTCGTACTTTGTGCTCTCAATTCTGACAAGATATCCCTCACAAAACCCTATTAAACCTATTTATAGAGGCCCAAAAATCGAGGCAAAGTTCGGACTAATTTTCCCCTGATGCTAATAATCTGGACCGCATTTCTGTCACAAAACAGAAATATGGACCGCAAATCTTCTTCATCCGTCGCATATCTGACCCAAGGATTTTTCCTTCATCTCATTCTGGATTTGCGGTCCGCGTTGAAGAAATGCGGACCCCTTCTGCATCGCAAATCCAACACCCTGTAAACTGCATACTTGATTTGCGGTTGGGTTTGCGGTGCGCATGTTGATTATGCGATCGCGAAATGCGATCGCACTCTTCACCTTGACTTTCACCCAAAACTCTGCTTGTGTCTGCGATTCCCTAGTGCATGTTTGCGGTTCGCATTCTAGTGCGACCGCATTCTCTACATGAGTAAGTGCCCAGAGTTCTGTCCTCGTTTGCGATTTGGTTGTGAAATATGCGGTTCGCATGTGCTGTTTGCGACCGCATGTTCACATCTACGATGCTGTTGGATTCTTTTCTTGTCTTCAGTTGGCTTTTTGAGCTCTTTTCCGTGCTTTTGGGTCCTTACACTTGATGTACTGAAAATACACTAAAATTACATAAGTATCAATGGAATTTGCACGTAAAACAAGTTAAAATCTAAGCAAGTAGTATCAAAATGTGCCGAAATTCCCCGACACATCACCTGCATAGTTGCTCGAGCCCTAGCATAAAGCATGTATGACTATTTTACATAAGAATAAAGAAAAGTTTCTTCCTTGCAATCATCTTGTCTTTTAAAAATTTCTTATTTACATTTCTTAAGAAATTCCCTACTTCCGATCCCCTAAAGGTAACGAGCCCAAGGGCCACTTTAACCTGAAATCGGACAATCACTCTCTCACTCGGGGACTGCCATCCGAAAACAAACTCGAACGTCCTAAGCTATTAGACCTCGGGGGCATAAGACCTATTAGGCAACCCCCGAATTTTAAAGGCCATGGCCATCCTCACTCGGGGACTGTTATCTTAGGCAAGTCCAAATAACTCGGGAAAGCAAGCCCACTGGGTGACACCCGAATTAAAAGGCTACGCCCATATTAACACCGCTCGAAGACGTCCGAGACCCGTAATAAAAACAAGGGCTTCGAAAAGAAAATTTTCATAACCGGTACTAAAGGCTACCCTCGGCAAACTATAATCTCAACTATTACTTTGGAAGGAAGTTTTCGGTAACACCGAATCCCCAGATGCCTTAAAACAGAATAATGTAAAGGCAAGGTTTGTTTGAATCTTCGAGCATAACCTAAATATTTCGTGCTAAAGCATTTTCGATCTTTGTGAATATAAATAATAAAGCAAAGAGAAAAATTCGAAAGCTGTAAAAGGGAAAGAAATCCTTATATGTTTATACAAATTTCTTTTTATAAGGGCCAAACAACCCGATGAAAATTTTTACAAAGGTCGAACGGCCTCAAAAAAAATGCAAAAAAGAAAAAACAAAAACATCTCAAGGCCTAAGTGGCCTGGTCCTCATCGGGGGCAGCTTCTTCACCCTCGGGATCTTCCCCGCTTTCGGACTCGCTTAAACCCTCGAAATCATTATCATCCTCGAGATAAGCCATCCTTTTAGCCCCAGCTTCGAGCTCCTTGGCGTTCTCGATCTCAGCTGATAGGTCGAAACCCCGAGCATGGATTTCCTTGGGGGACTCCCTTTCGAGATTGTCATTTAGCATGCTCGGTGATGTCTTTTGCTTGAACCTGAGCAGCCTCGACATCGGCCTTATAAATAGCCACAATCTCATCGACATTGGCTTTAACTACTTTGGCCTCCGACTTGGCCGCTTCGAGCTCCATGGCCTAATTTTCTCGATCAGAGATAGTTGAATTCAACTGGAACCGGAGCTCCTCGATCTTCTTGGCTTGCACCAAGGACTTCTCCTTCATACCTCGGAGCTGGACTTTAGTCGAATCCAGTTAGGCCCGGTCGGTCTCCTTTTTTTAGGCCAGGCGGTCTATGTTCTGTTTCCATTCTTCGGTCTTAGCCTTTACCGCATCTACTCTTCCTGAAGCTATCCGATCTTATCGATCTTTTGTTGAGTCTGGGGGTTCGGACCGTTAGTCACCATGACCAATTCGTTGTCACTAACTTCAAAAATTCTTCTTTCCTGCTCAGCCATGTCGGAATGCTCTTTCTGAGCCACCTCTAACTCAGCCCGGAGGCCCTTAGCCTCCCCTTCTCTTTGCATAATGAGAAGTTTGTAAGTATCTCTTTTCTCAGTGAGCCATCGGATCTCGGCCTCGTACTGGTTCAGTTCTTCCCAGTATCGGAGGAACGTTTCATAGTGGAGTACCGAAGCCTACAAACACAAAAGTGGCATTATGATCATCTACAAAATAATCTAAGTATACACTAGGAATTATTAGGAGGTGTCTGAGGTTACCCGATTTAATGCATGTTGGGCATCGTTGAATAAACAAGGCACTTCTAGCTCATTCATCTTGGCCTGATCCTCCTCGGTCACCAAGCACCGAAGGTAACTGGCCACTCCCACGGGGGCACAAAGAACCCGGGCATCCTCCGGAATGGACATAATGATTGTGACCTCTTCCAGTCAGGATTCAAACTCGGGGCTGGGAACCGGTTGACTAGTTTCGGGCTCGAAGCAGGTCCACTTGTCCTCGATGATGGACTCTTCTTCGGCACCGGTATATCACCCAACCTAGTGATGTCTCCATAGCGCTAGAGTCTACGCCATCAAAAAAGTTTTGAAAGAAGTCTACCGCCCCTTGTGGCTCTTCGTTGGGTCTTTCTTTCAGCGCTTGAGAATTGGCGATCATAGACTCAGGAAATAATGGCGAACTGGAGAGGTCTATCACTCCGGGTATGTCCTTCGGAGCACTATCCGTTGTCCGGGAAGAACCGTCTCATTATCGGCCTCCCTATCTCGAGGCAAAGCAGCCTCGCCTTCTTCTGGGTCGGAAGCTTCGGCTAAAGCTCCCTCATCGACCTCCCCGAGTCGAGGTAATTCAGTTTCAGCTCTCACCGGTTCGAGGGCGCCTCGAACCTCGAGCCCTGACCGCACACGGGCCACCAGTTCGGAGTTCTCTTCTTCTCCTTTTGACTCATCCCTGAGCCGGTGGAGTGAGTCCGAAGAGGGCACCCCAGCACTAGTGCTACCCTTAGGTTTACGCACCAGACCTCTTTTTGTTTTCTTCTTTTCTGAGCTCGGAGAACTCGGGGCCCTTTTCCTTTTCTTCTCATCACCCTACCTCGGAGTAGGGGGCTCGAGAGGCACATCCTCATCACCGAATGGAGGCTTTATAGCAATATCCCTGGGAAGACCTGCAAAAGAAAATTGAACTAATAAGAACTCAACGGCACGAGAAAAAAAAATCAAATATTATTGAATCGAAAAAGGAAACTTACTATGGGAACAGACCCGGCCCTTCGACAGTTCGCGCCACGCGCGCTCGGAATAGGGTTTCTGTGACACGAGGTCCTCGACCCACTACTTGAGTCAAGGAATTGCATTTGGCATTCGAGAAACAGCTGCACCACAAAACATCAATAATAAGGGAGGAAAAAGAAAAAACAATAAACAAAATCTTTATTGCAAAGTCATACTTACGTTTCATGTTCCATTTCTGGGGAAATGGTATGTCCTCGGCCGGGATTAAATCCAAGGTCTTCACACGAACGAATCAGCCCAACCAGTCTCAGTTTCGATCCTCGTATATACTCAAGAATGGGGCCTTACTGGCCCGGGGGCAAGCTTTATTAATCCCCCTCAATAGAGTCAGGGACTGTACAGGCGCATGAGATGATCGAGGGTGAAGGGACACCCCTCGATTTTGCTTACAAAGAAGCAGAAGAGAATTACTATCCTCTAGAAAGAGGGGTGGATTTGACCAAGAGTCACCTCGTACCTCTTACAGAAGACGATGATGACCGGGTCCAAGGGGCCCAACGTGAATGGATAAGTGTAAACACTTAAAAAAACCCTCTACGTGGGTAGTAATCGCTTCCTTAGGGCGTGGGCACCACCACATGTTTATCAATCCAATTGCAATCCTCTTTGACCTTGGAGAGGAGACCGTCAGTGATCGAGCATATATATCTCAAGACCGGCTCGCATCGACCCGGTACCGAGGAAGTCTTTTCAACCTTGAAACCAGCACCGATCAAGCACCAACAAACACTTCAGGGTGGGGTTCTGCAGCTATTTCCTCGCCGGTCGGCCGTGATGAAGAAGCGATTTCTTTTTGTTGAACTGTCTTAGAAGTTTTCGCCATTTTTTCTGAATAGATATGAAGAAGAGGAATTTAAAAGGTTACGCTAATATTTTGGAACAAAGACGAACGAAGATTCTTTCAAAAACCTCAAAAAATTCTGGTACAAGTGTTAGAGAATGCAAAGATTTTAAAAAAAAACAAGAGTAGAAGAGGTTTAATCATAAAGTTTGAATGGATGAAGGATGGAGTATATATAGTATTCAAATGATGGTTCAAAGTCAATAGCGGCCAACCAACGACTGATGAACATTTAATGACATTAAGATGTGATTGACGAGACGTTTCATCTATTTTTGTCGTTTCTGAAGCGAAGTATCGAGATCAAGATTAGGGGATCATATCGTTTCTCATCGTTTACACTCCGAAAAATGAGGGGACTATCTGTATACGGCCGAAACCGAGCTCATCTATTGCATGACGGATCAGAACCGAAACATAATGGATTGAAGATCGACCCCGGGTTCCGTCGAACCTAGCTACGAGGTTAGAACATGCGCCTTCAAAGATTATCGAATCTGTGACCCCGGAACTAGCCCCGAATCTGAATTAGCTCGAGAGAACATCATCGAACCAAAATAATGGAAGGCCGAAATATCTGTAACCGGTCGCGCATCACGGCGAGAATCTCGGCACGTATCAATGAAATCGCTTAATTAGCAAATCATGAGATTTTTTTACCTTATATAGAGTTGTACCTAAAATAGGACTCCCCTACTATATATAGGGGGTCTGATTATTTATAAAGGGCATGGTAACACGCATCCCAAAAGTATTATAATATTATCTTTCTACAAGCTACTGCTCTTCTGTATTTGACATATTTGGATCATATTCAGTTCAAGTGTGGTCTATTTCTCAAGACTATAATTGTTCAAGTCACACAATTTGAATTTACTTTATTATTATTTGCTTTACTTATAGTTTAACCTATCGCTTTATGTCAAATTAATCCACGTATTCTTAAAACCACTTATAAATTCAATTGTTATCCGATTTTGAGGGTAAACATCAATAATAAAAATTGACCGACTTGAACGAAAAAAATCGACTAAAGCAATCGGTTAATTGATGAAAAAATAAATTAAAAAAAAATACCAACCAAGTCAGTCGATTTTCTTAAATTACAATTTGGTTGAAACGGAGTGGTGTTTTAAGAAACCGACAGATTCGGTTGTTTTTTTTAAATATGCAATTATAAAATGTACTATCTAAGGTAGCACTAGATCACTGATACTTGTTGGTCTTAAGATTTTTATTTTTCTTATTTATACTCTTCAACTGTATTTTTGCGTGAAATTGACTGACCTACTTGGTTGGTTTTCTTTAAAAGATTTAAATTAGCGATCAACTCGGTTGATTTTTTAAAAGAGTTGGCTGAAGAGCTAATCAAGCCGGTCGATTTTTTAAATATAATATTTAATTTATGTTAATTAGGAAACTGACTGAGTCGGTTGGTTTTTTGAAAAATGATTTTTCGGTACGTATTATCGACCTACTCTGTCGGGAAAATAATTTTTGCTTTCGTAATATTTTTTTTAAAAATAAAACTATTTGCTAATTCTGTACGACTTTGTCGATTTTAGGCCAGTATTTTTAACTGACCGACTACTACGGACGGATTTGAGCTGTTATTTAGTACTAACCGAGAGAAGTCTTACAGTTTGTAAGGTTGTAACAGTTGCATGCAATCGGGAGACTCGTAACTTGTAACTTAGAAAAGATTTAACCAGAGATGAATAACTATTGAGGGTTAATTAAGGTGAAGCTCATATTCAACTCCTTTTAATCACTTGACTCGTAACCTTTTACACTCTTAGCTCATAAATTTACCATCACACTTTCTAATTTTTCAAAGCAACACGATTTTATGCCCATCAATGCTAGAGGCGATACAAAAAAGTGATATGCTTAGAACGTTTGTGCAAGTCTAAAATTTTACAGTACATTTTGTTCAATTTTATCTTGAAATCGTGAAGAATAGTTACGCACGAGATTACGAGATACAAAGCTCAAATGAGTCATATGTTCTTTTTATTTAGAAAATATACCAAACTGTAATATATTTATAAATAAAGTTTTGTAAGACAATCTAACGAACCAAATTAAACACAAGTGGAACAAAATATGAAACTATCTAAGTGTATCCTACCTAAACATATATATATTATTAGAGAATAAAGTTGTAATCTAAATATAACTTCATCTATACTCTTTAGTGTATGGGCAAGTCAAGCTAGATATAAGCAGATTTAACAAGTATGGAAAGCTTAAACAACGCCTAGAAACTAAAAGAAGAAAAAGTAAGTATAAGACATGCACTCGATCATGTCTATTCATTTATGTTCTCTAAGTCTTTTCCCTTTAGCTGGCGAAGCAAAATAAAACTCTTTCCATTTCCTTTAGGTGGAATTAATGTACAACCTAGCCCCAAGTCCAAGCCCTGACTTCTCCGCCCACTTGCAAGCGATGTAACCCCGTTTTTGATTCAGGTGTTATCTTATATAAGCAGTGGCACAATAATTTGTGATACCGAGATATTAGATTTTTCTAATTATGTGATTTTTGAATATTATGTAACTATGAAGATCACATGGAGCCAAATTCGATTGATGTCCAGCAAACATGACTCGTTAGAGCTTAAGTACTTCCGTCACATCAAAATACGAAGAAAAATCGTAAGAAAGTAAAAACATTAACTGCTGCATACAAGGAATTGGAATCCATTCAGTAGTTTCATAGGTGGATTCTGAGAAGCAAAAGCCTGCCTTTATCTACCGTCATTTACTACATCACCCTAGATATACGCTACAACTGGTAGCAAAAACAATCTCCTACTACTTGCACTAAAGAAGGTATTAGAGAAAGGTAAGTTGAAAGCGAATCTCAGAACTGCAAAGAAATGTGCTAATAGTGCCTTAAAAACGGGAAAGAGATTATGATGTATATGCTAGGGGATACGAGGACAACAATTTATTCAAGTTGATGGACATATGTGATATAAGTGCGCTCTAAAAAGTGAGAGATACGCTCCCTCACAAGGTTCTGGTTATTTCGGTTGGAGCAACAATAAATGCTCTAACTTTAAAGGAGATAAAGGTAACAACGGTATATTTGGGGATGGAGGGATGCGCACCTCGACTCTATTCGAGTTGAGAGATTATATCTTCCGCATGTTGGAGAGGCGGAGGCGAAGGCCAAGGGATACGTCTATCGTGGGGTACACAGGCACATTAATTGTACATAGGTGTGGAATCTAGCAAAAAGATATTATCAAATAAGGTACATGTTTATAAAATAGAGATGGTTTAGCATTTTATGGCCATGTGTACATGTTTTTGATACAGAAGTTAGCCTTTTATGATCGTGATATCCTATGTAATATTAATCATTGGGTATTGACTTGACAAGAGTAACTTCTTAGAACATCAAAGCTTCTGGTCACATAAAAGTGGTCTTGGATAATGAATAGATTTTAGTTAGAAGATAAATTGTGTATAACCACTTTCGCTCCCATGTTCTGAATACATTATTTTTTAAGTATAATTTTGCATAAGCTATTATTATCTTATAACCGTCATTCAATTAATATTTCTCTTTTTTTTATTAAATTATTAATACTCTTATTTTGTGGACTGTTAATTTATTTATTTATATTGATGTCTTGCTAGCTCATTGTACGGTGCTGATCTTTACAATTTCTTTCAGGGGTTAAAGTTGAAGGCGTGCCACATCAGCAAATATTGAAGTTGATAATATTGAGCATTGGATATGAGAATATAAATATGGTCTATTACCTTGAAAATGGAGGGTTCTTTTTATATTCTATTATACTAGGTGTTGATACCATAAGTATCTGTAGAAAAGTTTATGCTTCCTGTCACTAAATGCATAATGTTTTTCATTTCTAGCATCAAAGGTTGCATATTAAGCTTACTATTTATCCTTGGCTACGGATAACAATTAAATTTGTACGTGGTTTTGAGAATACGTGATTTAATTTGATACAAAAAAAAGAATGAATGAAAATAGAGGCTAAATTCAGTAAATAAGAAAGAAAGCAAATCACCAATATTGAGTAGCTTTACTGTGGCGGAATCCTCTAAAATAAAATATGCAGCAGATAGATCGAAAAAGTAAGTATAATAGACTGTAGCTTTGTGTATATTGATTGCTTTTTGTATGATGACTTTTTACAATTGTGCTGCCCCTTTATATAGGGAGGGGAATGAGTTTTATACAAGGTAAGAAACCTATCTACAAGGTAAAATATCCCTAGAATTAATGGCTTCAACGTCTTTACTGATCTTTGCCGTGATTCCCGCCGAGATATTCATGTATCACGGGATTTCTAGTCCTTCAGTTACGCAAATCTAATGATTTTACCCTAGGGTGTTTTACCCTAATCGGCCTCAACGATATCATCTCGAGCACCTTGGCTTCGAGCTCCATTCCGATGGAATCCGATCTTGGCCTTCACCTCTCGATGTCATCGATCCCGGCCTATCGAGCAGTAACCCAAATCGATGCCGATCATATGAATTCGAAACCAATATTCCCTATGCAAGTGATCGAGTTCGACCCCCTACAGATAGTCCCCTCGTTTTTTGGAGAGTAATGATAAAAAACGATATGGGCCGCCGCTTTTAAGATTAGGTTAAAAGGAGACATACTTATGGCGCGTAACTTGGAACTCGGGGTGTCACATCAAAAGACGCAAAACGTCATATTGATGAATGACGACAGCATGATGACGCACGTGTCAAGTATCAAAAATGTCTTTTCATAGACCAACTGAAGACAAAACTCTGCAACGCCTGCAAACGCTAATTAATGCTTCCTCATTTTGGGACTCGAAACGCCAACTTTAGCTGGGTATAAATAGCCCTCCCTTCCTTCAATTCCAACGTTTGCGTTATTGTATTCTTCAAGTTTTCTGAGTTTGTTCACAAGTGTAATCTTCTTTGTTCTTGCTTTACTCCCGGTATCTACTATCTTCTCTAACTCTTTATTCCTAATGGCGAAGATATCCAAATCTGTTCCCCAGAAACAAACCCCCTCTTCTTCTCAACCCACTGAAGAAACTGAGCCTGTCGTTGTTGAGGAGACTTCGACCGAGCCCCCACTAAAAGCGTTCGTACCGGTTGGATGCTCAACCGGTTCCGTCTTTAAGGTAGAGAAAGCTTCTTCTGTACCGGGCCGGGGTGAGCCGGTCACTAGATACATTTGTTCGATTACGAACAAAAACATCTAGAGGGTGAAGCAAGATTGCAACTGGGTTGATAAAGACGTGGTGGTTCCTTCACCAGAAGAGGCAATCACCACCCACGTGGAGGGCTACTTGAGTGTTTACACTTACCCCTTCACGTTGGGCCCTTTGGACCCCATCATCGTCAAATTTTGCAAAAGGTGCGATGTAACGCTGGGTCAATTTCATCCCTCTGTTTGGAGAATAGTCATTCTCTTCCGTTTTTTTGTGAGTAAGATCGAAGGGCACCCCTTCACCCTCGATCATCTCCTGCGACTATACAGTCCCCGAATCTTCCGAGGGGGGACTAATAAAACTCGCTCGCCGGGCTAGCAAAGCCCCCTTTTTGAGCATCAACGAGGATAAAGACCGAGGCTGGATGAGCCGATTTGTTCGAATAAAGACATTGGACCTGATCCCTGCCGAAAACATGTTGTTCCCTGAAAGGTGAAACATGAACCGTAAGTGCTATCTTCCTATTTCAATTCATCCGGTGTCTTTCCTTTGTTATCTCACTAACATATCTCGCATGGTGTAGTTGTTTCTCGAATGCCGGTTGCGATTCAGCATTTGAAAGAATGGGTTGAGAAGGTGGTATCTCAAAGGACCTATTCAGAGCATGCCTGGCGCGAGATATCGAAGGGCTGATGGGAGGCCAAAAATCATGGTGAGACTGATAGTGTTTATACTCCACGTCTTATGTTATCGATGACGTTGCTGTTTTGTAACTTACTTCGTTCTTCCTTTGCAGATCTATCGAAGGACGTTGAATTGAGGCCAGCGTCCCAAGGTAGAGAGGTTCCCTGCCCTCCCCCTGCCTCGGAGGAGGAGGGGGAGAAAAAGAGGAAAGAAGTCCCCGGTTCTTCTGGGCCCGAGAGGAAGAAATCGAAGAAAAGTATAGCTCATAGGCTCAGAATCTCGGACATAGCTTATCGATTGGACGATGAGTCCGCGGAAGATGAAGGTCTCGAGGTTTTGGGCAGCGAGCCATCTCGGCCAGTCCCCAAGCAGAGGGCCGATGAAACTCGTCTTCATCGAATGGAGGACCCCGAGATGGGAGCGAGAACCGGGGCTTCTGCCGATGCGGGGAAAGCGATTCAGGGAATCTTGGGCCCCCAGAAACAATGGACTCCCCTTCCTTTTTGGAGTCAACTTTAAATGAAGCCTGAGCCGCAAAAACACATTCACCGAACAAAGGCCATATGCCAGAAGGACCTTTTCAAGATTTCTTCGACGGTGTACCATCGGCGGATACTTTTGGGCTCGAAGTGCCGAGGAATAGTCCCTCCACCAAAACGAGCAAGGCATCTTTCGGTCCCATGCTGGTCGATAGATTCCCTGCTCTAAGCTCCAACCCTGATCGAAAAAGAATAATAAGGTTTGCCATTCCCGAAGATGCTTCTGCGCCTGTGGGGGTGGCTAGTTATATTCGGTGCTTGGTGACCGAAGAAGATCAGGCCGCAATGGACGAGGTGGATGAAGCCTACTTGTTTAATGAAGCTCAACAAGCATCAAATAAGGTAAAACTTTCGATAAGCCTTGTTCAGTGTTTGCCATTTTACATTTCAATTTTGTCTAACTGTCTTATTTTCTTTCGTACTCGTAGGCCTCGGTGCTTCATCATGAGGCTTTTCTTCGACTAAGGGAAGAAAAGGCACGTCATGAGCGGCTCGAAGGGGAGATATCGACCCTTCAGGCTGAACTAGACTTTGTGCGCAAGGAAAATTCTAGTATAGCCGACCAGATAGGGTAGAAACTTGACCGAATAAACCAACTCCGATCCGCGTTGAGTGAGGCCAAAGCAGAAACTAATGAATGGAGAGACAAGACCGATCTGCTAACCTAGAAAAAAGAAACCCTCCAAGCTCAAATGGTTTCTTTGGAAGAACAAGTTTCGGAGGCACGAGAGAAAATCGTGACTCTAGCTAAGAGTACCGATACGCTTCAATCTCAGGTCGAGACACTCATTTCGGATCGCGACATTTTGGTCAACGAGCTACAATCGGCAAAATCAGAGGTTGCTACATCCAAAGCTGAGGCTGATGAGTTAATAGCCCAAAATAGGGCCGATGTCGAGGCCGCTCAGGAACAATCGAAGATTCTGGTCAAATATACCAAATGCCAAACCCGCCTTTCTGTTCTCGAAGAGTTACAAGCTCGGGGCTTCTATCTATCTATCGAGATCGATGATGCAAAGAAGATCGAAGCCGAGGCCAGAAAGCGGACCTTCCCAGAAGAAGAAGAAGAAGAAGAAGAAGAAGAAGAAGAAGAAGAAGAAGAAGAAGAAGAAGAAGAAGAAGAAGAAGAAGAAGAAGAAGAAGAAGAAGGAGAAGAAGACTCCGAGAATTCCGAATAGAGACATTTCTTTTGTATAATCTGTCTTTTTTTTTGTAACATACCTCGTTCATAAATATAAAGATCTCTCTTTATTTATCTTCCTCATTTGACTTATCTTGATTCTTCGTACTTAGAACCGATGGTTCAAATTGTAGAATTTTCTGCTCTTCAGTCTTAGTTTAGACTTAACCAATTTCAAGATATGCCTTAGTAGATTTTCCCTTTCTTCGGCCGATTTGGTAAGGCCTAAGCTTCAAAAAGGGTCCGAGGTTTGCCTCAATAGGTCTTACTTCCCTTCGAGTTTCATTAGTTCGATGAGGCCTTGGCCTTTTAAGAAATCGGGGTTTTGCCTTAGTAGATCTTATTCCCCTCTGAGTTTTATTAGCTCGATACGGCCTTAGCCCTTTAAGAAATCAGGGTTTTCCTTAACAGGCCTTACTCGCCCTCGAGTTTTATTAACTTGATTCGGCCTTAGCCTTTTAAGAAATCGAGGTTTGCCTTAACAGGTCTTAGTCCCCTTCGATTTTCATACGAAGCTCTGAGCAATGTTAGTTTTCGATCGTGCAATAAAAATCGAAATGGCCCTTGGGCTCGAAGACAAGATATTGGTGCCAAAGAATTTTCATTAGCATTCAAGTGCTTGTACAATTTGCTTAGGGGGTAGATCAATCTACTTGGGCACGGTTCCCTTGACCGCTTGACCCTTACATCGATTCCTAAATATCTATGAGAAGTTCGCTCGAATTGAAATAGCTAAGCAATGAATTGTAGTAGATAATCAGTCTTCTGATATTCAAGGTCGATCAAAGTTGTGCACCAAATATTGTTGCCTTCGATATGCGACCAATCTAAGATAGAACGACTCCTGGTTGCCTTATTAAAAACCTTATCGTAAAACCCAATATGGGACAAAACCGGTCGAAGGGAAAAAGAGTGCAACGCGTGCTTTCAGTCCTAATGTCCTGTGCTTCTTGGCTCGAGGGTACTTCATTTGATACTTGCAGATGTTAGTAACATAAAACAAACAAACGAAGAATGAAAGTTCACACCTCAACAATAGTATCATTTCAAATGGTTTATGTTCTAATTGTTCGGCAGCTGTTTGCCATCCATTGTTCCAAGCTTGTAAGATCCCTTTCCGGTGACCTTTAAGATGGTGTAGGACCCTTCCCAGTTCGGCCCTAACTTCCCTTCGTTCGGGTCTCGAGTATTGGGTGTGATTCTTCTGAGCACCAGGTCTCCGATGTTGAAGTGTCGAAGATGGGCTCTCCGGTTGTAGTACCTTTCGATCTTTTGCTTTTGGGAGGCAATTTGAAAAAGGGCTGCTTCCCTTCTTTCATCCAATAATTCCAAATTGGTGTTCA
The DNA here is from genome assembly GCA_002018475.1 of Nicotiana obtusifolia. Classification (NCBI taxonomy): domain Eukaryota; kingdom Viridiplantae; phylum Streptophyta; class Magnoliopsida; order Solanales; family Solanaceae; genus Nicotiana; species Nicotiana obtusifolia. The sequence goes on from MCJB01004014.1 coordinate 219,356, forward strand.
TACCTTCGCGATTCGATTCTTCTGTTGCGTATCGGAATCTGATACTTGGTTCGCCTACTTCGACTGGTATCAACGCTTCAGCACCGTACACTAGAGAGAAAGGAGTGGCCCCGGTGCTGGTTTTCTCGGTTGTGCGATATGCCCATAAAACTTCAGGCAATATTTCTTTCCATTTTCCCTTTGCGTCGATTAACCTTTTCTTTAGGTTTTGAATTATGGTTTTGTTGGTCGATTCAGCTTGTCCGTTGCCGCTGGGGTGATAGGGCGTCAATAGAATCCTTTTGATTTTCTTGTCTTCGAAGAACTTCGTCACTTTGCTACCGATAAAATGCTTGCCATTTCGCACACGATCTCAGATGGCATCCCAAATCGACATACGATGTGATCCCAGATGAAGTCGATTACCTCCTTTTCCCTAACTTTCTCGTATGCCTGTGCTTCAACCCATTTGGAGAAATAGTTAGTCATAAAAAGAATGAACTGAGCCTTACCTGGTGTGTAGGGGAGAGGGCCGACGATGTCCATCCCCTATTTCATGAATGGCCATGGCGACAAGACCGAATGCAGCGTCTCCCCGGGCTGATGGATCATTGGTGCGTGTCTTTGGCACTCGTTAAACTTGAGAACGAACTCCTTTTCATCTTTTTCCATATCGATCCAATAATAGCCAGCTCGAATTATTTTTCGGACCAGGGATTCGACGCCGGAATGATTCCCGTATGTGCCTTCGTGTATTTCCCTTAAGATATACTCGGTGTCACCCGGTCCCAAACATATTGTGAGGGGGCTACCGAATGTCCTCCTAAATAGGGTTCCATCATTGGATAAACAGAATCGGGCTGCCTTTGTGCGTAATGCTCTCGATTCTTTGGGATCTGAAGGGAGCTTACCCAAGCTAAGATACTCTATATACTTTTTCCTCCAATCCCAGGTCAAACTCGTTGAATTGATTTTGGCATGGCCTTCCTCCACCACCGACCTCAAAAGTTGTACGGCCTTCTTGGACTTGATTTCTTCATCGTCGACCGATGACCCCAGATTGGCGAGGGCGTCGGCCTCACTATTTTGCTCTCGAGGTATGTGCTGCAAGGTCCATTCTTTGAAGCTGTGCAGTGTGACTTGAAGCTTGTCCAAATACCTCTGCATTCGCCCTTCTCTGACTTCGAAAGTCCTGTTCACCTGATTGACTACGAGGAGGGAATCGCACTAGGCTTCGATTATCTCCGCTCTCAGGCTTTTGGCCATTTCTAAACCTGAAATCATAGCTTCATACTCTGCTTTGTTGTTAGTTAATTTTACAGTCTTAATAGACTGTCGAATTGTATTCCCAATGGGGGGCTTTAGCACGATACCAAGCCCCGATCCCTTTGCGTTCGTGGCACCGTCTGTGAACAGAGTCCACACTGCCGAAGGAGTCCCTGACTCGGGCATTAATTCTTTCTCCACCTCGGGTATTAGCGATGGCGCAAAATCGGCGACGAAATCCGCCAATACTTGAGATTTGATCGCAGTTCGGGGCCGATACTCGATATCATACCCGCTTACTTCGATAGCTCACTTGGCCAACCGGCCGGATAGCTCGGGCTTGTGCATTATATTTCTCAAGGGGTAAGTCGTTATTACACATATGGGATGGCATTGGAAGTAGGGTTTTAGCTTCCTGGAGGCACTCAATAAAGCGAGTGCTAATTTTTCCAAATGCGGGTATCTAGTTTCGGCCTCACCTAAGGTTCTACTAACGTAATAAATAGGAAACTATGTACCTTGTTCTTCTTGAACCAGGACCCCACTTACTGCTACTTCCGAGACGGCAAGGTAGAGGTATAGTTGCTCACCTGTTTTTGGTGTATGCAGCAAAGGTGGGCTAGAGATGTACCTCTTAAGTTCTTCTAATGTGCGCTGACACTCCGGAGTCCACGAGAAATCATTCTTCTTTTTCAGCAAGTTGAAAAATCGGTGACTCCTATCGGACGATCTCGAGATGAATCGGCCCAAAGCGGCTATCCGGCCTGTGAGCTTTTGTACGGCTCTTACACTGTCTACAATTGTAATGTCTTCGATGACTTTGATCTTCTCGGGGTTGATTTCTATTCCTCGATTCGAGACCATGAAGCCGAGGATTTTTCCCGAGCCCACTCCAAATGCGCATTTCTCCGGGTTCAACTTCATGTTGTACCGTCTCAGCACATTGAACGTCTCGTGCAAATGGCTCAAATGGTCCTCTGCTCGAAGGGACTTAACTAACATATCATCAATGTAAACCTCCATTGTTTTTCCTAGTTGTTCTTCGAACATTTTGTTTACTAGGCATTGATAAGTGGCCCCCGCATTCTTTAACCCGAATGGCATCACGTTATAACAGTATGTATCATACTTAGTGATGAAGGATGTCTTTTCCTGATCATCCTGGTCCATTCGTATTTGGTTATACCCAGAGTAAGCATCAAGAAAGCTAAGGGTCTCGTGGCCAGCAGTGGCATCGATCATGCGATCGATATTGGGTAAGGGAAAAGAATCTTTAGGGCATGCCTTGTTTAAATCTTTATAATCTATGCACATTCTTAATTTATTTCCCTTTTTAGGAACTACGACTATGTTTGCTAACCATTCTGGGTATTTAACTTCCCGAATGGACCCTATATTTAAAAGCTTAGTTACCTCATCCTTGATGAACGCTTGTTTGACTTCGGATTGAGGCCTCCTCTTTTGCTTGACCGGCCGGAACTTTGGAGCGATGCTCAGTTTGTGAATCGTGATCTCCGGTGGTATCCCTGTTATGTCGAGATGGGACCAAGCGAAAGAATCTTCGTTAGCTAAAAGAAACTGTATAAGTTTTTCCCTGAGCTCAGAACTTAGGCCCGAGCCTAGGTATACCTTTCGATCCAGCGAGTCTCCTCCGAGTGAAATTTGCTCGAGTTTCTCGACCGTTGATTTAGTTGCATCGGATTCGTCGGGACCGATGAATGACCGGGGGACCCTGTAGTCGTCATCCTCGAGATGCTGTTGTTCACCTTCGTTTGTTGAAGGCGATGCCTATGATTGCTATTTGATTCTTTGGGAAGGAGCTGTTGGTTTCGGTACTGCTTCTTCTACTGCGAACACTTCTTTCGCGGCAGGCTGTTCTCCGTAAACTGTTACGATCCCATCAGTCGATGGGAATTTCAACACTTAGTGCAGTGTTGAGGGTACCGCTCTCATATTGTGAATCCACGGTCTCCCGAGCAGGGTGTTGTACCTCATGTCTCCGTCAATCACGCAGAATTTTGTTTCTCGAACGGTACCGGTAGTGTTTATCGGTAATGTTATCTCCCCTTTGATCGTTTCGCACGACATGTTGAACCATTGAGAATCCGAACTACAGGGATAATTCGGTCTGTCAGCCCGAGCTGTTCGATAACCCACGATTGGATTATGTTGGCCGAACTACCAGGATCGACCAGAACACGCTTTACCTTCATTTTATGCACAAGCACCGAAATTACTAAAGCGTCATTGTGGGGTTGCATGATTCCTTCTGCATCCTCCTTGCTGAAATGCAATATTCCCTCCATTGCATAATCTCGAGTGCGCTTTTCTCGGGTAATGGATATCTTAGTGCGTTTTAATACCGGACCTTGGGGCGTAACTACCCTGCCGAGGATCATATTGATTGTGTGTTGAGGCTCCTCCTGGTTTACTGGCTTATTTCTGTTCCCACAATGGTTTTTGGCTCGGTTGCTCAACAACTCTCGAAGGTGCCCATTTTCAAGCAACTGTGCCACCTCTTCTCTCAGCTGTCGACAGTCTTCTGTCTTGTGCCCATGTGTACCATGATACTTACATATCAAACTGGGATATCTCTTGGCTGAGTCCGATTGCAGCGGTTGAGGCCATTTAGTATCCTTAATATGACCAATGGCCGACACGAGAGTAGCTGAATCGACGTTGAAGTTATATTCGGATAGTCGCGGTGCTTCTCGATGACCAGTGGTTCTCTCGAAGTTGTTTCTCGCCAAGGGTCCTCGGTTATTCCGATTATGATCATTCCTCCTTTCTCGTCTCGGGGAGCCCCGCCTTGCTGGAATGACTTTTCGGTCCCCAGGATATGGTCAATGCCTGTCTCTGCTCGATCTTGATTCTCGATAAATATCCCTTCGAACCCTATCATGAGCTCTGATGGGGTAAGTGGATCCCGAGGGGGCTCCAAGTTGGTCATCCTCAACCCTGATCTTCGATTGATATCGGTTGTGTATATCCGCCCATGTGGCAGCCGGATATTCAATCAAGCTATGCTTAAGCTGTTGCGAAGCCGTTGAACTTCGAGCGTTGAGTCCTTGGGTGAAGGCCTGCACGACCCAATCATCAGTGACCGGTGGTAGGTCCATCCGTTCCATCTGAAAACGAGATACAAATTCTCTGAGCATCTTGTTATCCCTTTGCCTAACTTTGAATAAATTCGATTTCCGCGTCTCTACTTTGATGGCACCCGCATGAGCTTTTACGAAGGTATCCGCAAGCATGGTAAAAGAATCGATGGAATTCGGGGGCAAATTGTGATACCAAGTCATTGCCCCCTTTGACAAGGTCTCTCTGAATTTCTTCAAGAGAACGGACTCGATCTCATCGTCTTCGAGATCGTTTCCCTTTATGGCGCACTTGTATGCTGTCACATGCTCGTTTGGATCAGATGTCCCATTGTATTTGGGAATTTTCGGCATGCAAAACTTCTTCTGTATGGGTTTTGGGGCGGCATTTGACGAGAAAGGTTTCTGCACAAATTTCTTTGAATCTAAACCTTTCAATATCGGGGGTGCTCTAGGGATTTGATCCACCCTCGAATTATATGTCTCCACCTTTTTGTCGTTAGCTTCGATCTTCTTCTCGCCAAACTCGACTCGTCTGGTTAGTTCCTCGAGCATCTTCATGATCCTAGAATTCGCCCCCGATCCGCCTTCGCTCGGTTCCTCTGCAATTGGTTCATTTTCGGGGATGGTTCTCCGAGAAGGGCCGACCTCAACCTTATTTGAAATTTGGCTCCGATTTTGCAGTTGGGCAATGGCCGCTTGCTGGGCTTGTAACATGTCAAAGATCATCCTGAGGTTAATCCCATCCCCTTCATCGTTTTGAGTTGTCGAACGGTATTCTCCACGAACACTGTTTGATTGGCCAGTAATCCGATCCATATCAACCGCCATTTGTGAGTTAGCGCCATTTAAGGATACTTGATTTAATTTGATACAAACAAAGAATGAATGAAAATAGAGGCTAAATTCAGTAAATAAGAAAGAAAGCAAACCACCAATATTGAGTAACTTTACTGTGGCGGAATTCGCTACAGTAATAGACTGTAGCTTTGTGTATAATAGACTGTAGCTTTGCGTATATTGATCATTTTTTGTATGATGGCTTTTTACAATTATGCTGCCCCTTTATATAGGGAGGGAAATGAGTTTTATACAAGGTAAGAAACCTATCTACAAGGTAAAATATTCCTAGAATTAATGGCTTCAACGTCTTTACTGATCTTTGTCGTGATTCCCGCCGAGATATTCACGTATCACGGGATTTCTGGTCCTTCAGTTACGCAAATCTAATGATTTTACCCTAGGGTGTTTTACCCTAATCGGCCTCAACGATATCATCTCGAGCACCTTGGCTTCGAGCTCCATTCCGATGGAAAACGGTCTTGACCTTCACCTCTCGATGTCATCGATCCCGGCCTATCGAACAGTGACCCCAATCGATGTCGATCATATGAATTCGAAATCAATATTCTCTATGCAGGTGATCGAGTTTGACCCCATACACTTACTCTTAGTGGTGGCGATCACAGTTGTAAAGGCTCATAATGAGCTTCATAGAGCTGTGTACTTAAGCGGCTCCTTCATTTTGGATGCGAATTATGATTGATGTGATGCAATTCCGGCTACAAAGAGAATAGTTTGTGGTTCAACGGCTAGATCTGCTGATCATGTTATGAAGTAGCTTTTGTCTCCCGGCTGTTTGATCCTTGGTAGCTAAGAGCTAGATATGATGTAAACTACCTGAATTCCTCATGTAGTGCTAATATTGTCATCAGTGCTATAACCAGAGGAGATTTGGGATTATTAGTAGGTGCATAGTACTATGCACCAACCATTTTTTCTTATATTCCGCACTCACCTTTTTTTGCGACAATGAATTTAAACTTAGTATTAAGATATACTATATTTTGGACATTTTAATTACATATATACCTCAAATAAAAGACAGTAAATGTAGGTTAACCGCTATTAATTGTAAAAATACACTTTTTTTTGGGTGTTCCCTACATAGTGCATTCAGCTAAAGAAACGTGAGAGTAACTGAGGGTACTCCTCTTAAAAGCAAAAGATTTTCGCTTTACACTTTCTTGTCGGAATGCTTTGATGGGGTTCAAGGCCTAGAGGGGCATTTGGCTGTTCCTAGTGTTCAATTCTGAGGTGATATATGATTTGAAGTAGATAACAGATAGTTTCTCTACCTTTTCCCTTACGTAGATAAAAACTAGTGCATATATGGGCTAGTAGTAGACTCAATTCCTAAAGATTTAAAATATTCTTTCTTGTACACTCTTCGTTTGTCTTGAAGTAAGTGACACAGATAAAAGTATTGCACATGAAGGTCCAAATTTATCTTGTACTTTGCAAAAAAAAATGTAAATTTACTCTCCGTTAGAAGTTTGGTACAAATATACTTTTCTCGTTAAACTTTTGGACTAAAAATACCCTGTTTACTAACAGGCATCTATTTGAGAGTAATTTGTTTCTTATTTCGCTGATTAACACCAGAGGTGCACACATGCCAAGAGACCTCCTTCAAGTTTTATCCACATTTTTTTTCCACAAAATAAGCTATAGCAAAATTACGATAGTTATTCTTCTTGGATATGGCGACGAGTGTAAGGAAAGAAAAATGTGTACAAGCCGAATTACTAAAAAGAAGTTGTTTAGAATTGAACTAAAATAACCAAAAAGAATTCACTTTTATTTTGGGATTAGAGCAGGCACACAAAGTGAAAAACATAGAAAAAGCTTATGACCACTATCAGTTTTAAGAGAAAAGAATGTGAAAAATAAATCAAACTCAATTTAAAGTACATGAATAGTCAACCCAAAACTTCACCGAAAATCAATCACAAGCAACTAAATTTCCAAACTTAAAAAACAAAACTAAATTTCCAAACTTTCAACCCAAATAGGAAGAACAAAGGCGATGATTTTTTTCAAATTCAACTCTAGCACCAACAATAAACTTTGTGGGAGAAGTGGATTTCATAATACAGATTGCCTTGTAATGGTAGTGGCTCGGGACAAAATGATTTATGTGGGTTGTCCATAGATGTGGATGAAATGAGTTTACATTCGGGTTTCTTTTTATCAATGCCCTGATTCAACATTATGAAGAAGGTTAGAAAGATGAGTTTGACACATGGCGAATTTTGGTGCTAATCAAACTATTAATAAATGAGTGTGGGTTTAAAAAGTCAAATCAGCAAAATTAGAAACTACGCAGAAAGATGCCCGTTAGTAAATAGAGCTATTTTTCACCTCAAAAGTTTAACGGCAACAATATACTTAAACCAAACTCTAATCGAGGGTTAAAAAATAATAATAATTAGTCAAGTCAATAATATTAGCGGGTTTTCTTTGTCAATAGACCAATCAATGGTGCTCTATCAGAAACAAGATTCAGTCGCTACAAGCCAAGCCCATGGCGGAACTATTATCGCAGCCCTCGAGAAGGTGTCCTACTCGAGACGAAGTACTTGTCGTCCCCAAACCAAAAGAGATGAGGAAAAAAGAGATAATCATTTCATACCTCCCCTGATCCTTGAAATTCTAAAAGAGGGCCTGAAACTGGGCTCTCTTCACAGCCCCTAAAGGCGTTAGGAAGGGCCTTTGTTTTTTCATCTTTCCTAAATCGATCAATCAAATTCTTCATATCTGAAGCGCAGGCCCCAAAGCGAAATTGATCGGTGGTGGGTTGCGTTAGCGTCCCTTATTTCACTAAAGCAAAAAAGGAGAAAGTTGACTTTGGGCTCAGTTTGTCTTGTGTAGGAGATGAAATTTTAACAAAACACGTGCACCTGAATACTCTACTCTGAGGTTTGAATAGTTCAAGGGTAAAAGTCTAGACCTTTTTGCAAAGTATAAGAATAAATTTGGGCTTTTTCCGTTAAACACTAGATGAATCTTGCATTATGTTATTTTTCAAAACCAAGCAGGCCCGGCTCTATGGTGAAGCAAGGCACACGCTTTACGTCCCGAAATTTGGAGTATTCGGTCATGTGAATACTGAAATTGTTACTCTAATACATGTAACGTGTTGATGCTTAACTCTCAGGAGTCGTTTGGTACGCGAGATAAGGTGGGATAAAGTGTGGGATTAAATTTATGATATATTTGGTTGACGGTATAAATTTATAGTGAGATAAATTTATACATCAACTAATATAGTATAAATTTATCAGAGTCTTAATATATGATATCACATCTTATTCCACCTTATTGCATCAAACTTGAAATTATAGTATCCCACCTCTCAAGTGGGATAAATTAACCCAGAATTTCTTCCGTGGTAGAAAACTTTGTATAAGAAATTTATCCATATCTTTAGCTATACTACTGCACTACTTATTAGTTTTAACTTATTTTTTTATTTGGTTATATTATAAAGGATCTAAGTTTACTTTCCATAAAGTTCTAGCTAATATGCGGACAAACAATCTATTGTTTTTTTTTTCCTACCTTTTTAGTTTAAAGCTCGTCCAAGTGGATCAATGAGTTGCTTGATAATTGGTAAAAAAGATATAAAATGTTATGTAAATTATCTCATATTTAGCTCTTGTTTGTATGAATTTGGGACTTTAATTGCATCGATTCATGTTAATACAATATGTTTTTATGTGTAGGAATGAGTTGAAAGCAATCGGGAACGAAATCGGGGAAGAAACGAGCTAAAACAAGAAGAATCGGACAAAGGAAGACGGGAAGCCACAGGCCAGCGCCCAGCGCTGCCTGTGGCGCTGGAGACAGTGAAGAATTAAAAGGCACTGGCAGCAGTCCCCTGGGGGGCGCTGGGCGCCACTCCGGGCGCCGTGTGCGGGAAATTTGTCCTACTTCGTCTAGAAGACCCCCAAACCGACCCCAAACCTTCTCAACTCCTATATAAACATCCCTAAACCCATCTAAGGGAGGAGGAACGTGATTTTGGAGTCTAAGGAGGCTTAGGAACATCAACATTACAAGCAAATTTTCAGTTCATCAATTCAATCTAGTATCTCTATTTAGTTTTTCATACTTAATCTTTTGGTTTTGTGGAACATGAGTGGCTAATCACCCCTTGTTCTGGGGTTGCGATTAGCCATGAATATTGTGTTTCTAACTTGATATTTCATTTTAACCGTTAATGTGAATAAGATTGTTTCTTCAATTCTACGCTAAATTGCTTAATTGTTTTGGCCATCAATTAAGTTCTATCAATTATCTATGCTATGTTTGAGAAAACTAAGTTGAGATTAGAATAAGAGTTGAAGAAAGCATGTTCTTAACTTTGTTAAAAGAGCGGATTCGTGATTAGGATAGGAATATACTTAATCACCATGCTTAATTGGAAAATCGTGTTCTTTATGTATTCTTGCTAGATTAATTCCATAGGAATATAGGCGTTAATCTTGTTAGGAATAGGCGAATAGTACTTCGGAAGAAGTCTATGAGTATCATTATCGATCAATTAGCAATCTTACATTAACTATATGAACGATAAGTCAATTAGAACGCAATAGGATTGGAAACATAATCACAACCCTGGAATGTTTGTTTTATTGATTACAACAACATATTTGTTATTTGCAATTATTAGATATAAATTAGCAATACAATTTAGAAAACCAACTATTCCAATTGATTCTTGATTGATTAAAATAACTATATTAGTTGATATAATGTAGTTAACTTAAGTCCCTTGGGTACGATAATCCGGACTCATTGTCCTATATTACTTGTCGACCACGTATACTGCGTGTGCGTTAGGGAGCAACAAGTTTTTGGCGCCGTTGCCGGGGACTTAAAAATTCTGCTACTTTATCAATTTCAGCTTTTATTTGTTATTTATTCAAGTTATATTAATCAGCTGACGTTGTTTGATTTGACACAGGCTTTTCTGTTGAATGCGGAGAAGTAGAAGTGCAAACAACCTGCTTCCCTTTGATCCAGAAATTGAACGCACCTTACACAGAGTAAGGAGGGAAGTAGACGCCAGAACCAGAACTAACCCAGAGCTGGACATAGTTGTGCAACCACAGCCTATAGAGATGGCAGGAAACGCAGAAAGGGCGGTGATTGAAGCTGCAAGGCCTAATCTGGCCAATATGACTCAGGCAATTGTCAAGCCTGAGATCACAGGACATTTTGAGCTGAAGCTGTATATGGTGCAACTCATCCAGTCTACGGGGCAATATGTGGGGCTGTCTCATGAAGACCCACAGAGACACATTCAGAACTTTCTAGAGATAACAGACATGTACAACTACCCAAATGTGTCGAAGGATTATGTGAGATTGACGTTGTTTCCCTTTTCTCTGTTGGGGGAAGCAAAAAAGTGGCTACAAAAGGAACCGGCAAACAGTATATATACATGGGATGATTTGGCAAGAAAATTTCTAATCAAATTCTTTCCTACCAAGAAGACCAAGTCACTGAGAAGTCAAATTTTAGGCTTTGAACAACGAGAAGGGGAAACCCTTCGACAGGCATGGGAGAGGTACAAAAAGCTACTTAGAGACTGCCCACACCATTGCCAGACAGATGAGGTACTTGGGCACACGTTCGTTGATGGATTAGATGAAGCCTCGAAGATGAACCTTGATTCAGCGTGCGGTGGAAGTTGCATGGCTAAACCTTACAGTGAAATCCAACTTTTATTGGACAACTTTACAGCCAATGACCATAATTGGCAAGGTGATGGTGACTCACGCAGAGCCATAAAGCAGAAAGGAGCGGGTTTGATAGAATTGGATGACTTGGCAGCCATGAGAGCTGAAATGGCTAAATTGGCAAATCAGATGAATCGGATGACTATGCAGCAGGGTCAGCCCAGGCAGCAGGTTCAGCAAATGTCACTATGTTGTGAGATGTGTGGGGATAACCACACAAGTGATATGTGTCCCACCAATCCAGAGTTTATATATTATGTGGGACAACAAAGCAGGGGCCCCGTAAATCAACATGCACAGTATGGAAATTCCTACAATCCAAATTGGAGGAATCATCCTAATTTTTCATGGGGAGGTAATCAGCCGCAGCAGAATATGAGCAGACCACAGGGAAATTATAATCAATCGCAGAGGCAACCTCCTCAATCTGAGGATAACACAAATGACTTATTGAAGCAGCTAGTGCAGGATAACAAATAATTCAGAACGGAGTATCAAACCCTCACTACTACAGTGAGAAATTTGGAGCGCCAGTTGGGGCAGTTAGCCGGAGCACAGAATACTCGACCTGCTGGGGCACTACCCAGCGACACTGAAGCTAACCCACGGGCAGCACTAAATGCAGTTTCCTTGAGGAACGGGAGACAGCTTGAAGAGGTCAAAAAGAAAAAGAAAAAGCAGGTAACGTTCAACGAAAAACCAACCACCATGGAGATAACTTCAGAAAAGGCCAAAGGAGATGAAAATTCAGTCGACGAGGTAGTGGCTAAGCAACCCCCACAATTGGTTACAAGGCCACCACCTCCCTTTCCACAGAGATTGCAAAAGTTAAGAGACAATGAGGCCTACAAGAAATTCCTTGAGCTCTTAAAACAGGTACAAATAAACATTCCACTAGTGGATATTCTACAAGAAGTGCCGAAATATGCAAAGTATATCAAGGATATTGTGGCTAACAAAAGAAGATTAACTGAGTTTGAAACGGTGGCACTTACTGAAGAGTGCAGTTCGAGAATTCAAGGGAAACTACCGCAAAAGTTAAAGGATCCGGGCAGCTTCACTATCCAAATCTCTATTGGGAAACATGCTGTGGGAAGGGCACTATGCGACCTCGGAGCAAGCATAAATTTGATGCCACTATCAGTGTTCCGACAGTTGGGATTAGGCGATCCACGCCCAACCACAGTCATATTGCAGCTAGCAGACCGCTCTTTGGCTCACCCGGAGGGTGTTATCGAGGACGTTCTAGTCCAAGTGGGCTCGTTTATATTTCCGGCGGACTTCATCATTTTGGACTACGAACTAGATCAGGACGTCCCATTTATTTTGGGGCGTCCCTTTTTAGCTACCGGCCGAGCCATCA
>MCJB01004022.1:0-10330 GCA_002018475.1 Nicotiana obtusifolia
TAATGTGTGTGTGTGTGTGTGTGTGAAATTACTCATATACTTAATTATAACTTAGAAAATTAACTTAGATAGATGAATACAAAAGGTAAAAAGTCTTGACCGGTATTTATTAAACTATGTGATTTCTAATTAGTTATAAAACAAATGAATATATAAGACGAGATGTGGAATTCGAATAAAATAAACGTCTCATATATATACCTTTATTTTTTTTATTATGATTGATTAATTATATATATGTGTGAATAAAATATATGCTTATAATTTATTAAAAGTAATTAGTTAATATAATTAATTATAAAAATTATGCTTATGGTTAATAATTATTTATAGTAAATATATATGAGAATAAAATATACGCTTATAGTTTATAATAATTTTTTAAAGTTTATAATATTTTAAGAATTAATAACACACAAAAATAATTTAGTTTTTTTTAAAAAAAAAATAACGGTCAGTTAGTTAATGGTCAAACATGGTCAACGGTCACTTCAGTGTACCGACCAACGTCGGTCAGTAACTTTAATTCCATATCTGAAATACGGGCTTTCCCCCTCATTTCTCTTACTCTCTTCTCAAAATTTTCTAACTCCCCACTCTCCTCTCCCTCACAAACACAATACCCTTCCCCTCCCACTCCTTCTCTATTTCCCTCACACAAATCCCATTCCCCACCCCACGTCGCCACTACCCCGCCGCTGCCATTGCTACTGCCTCCACTGCCCCTCCCCCTCCACCTCCTACAAATTCCAAGTTTTGATTTGAACTTACATTGTTTGTATAATTTTAATATTTTGTTATTTGGTTATGAATTAATTAATTATTATTTAAATTGATTGTTTAACTTTGAATTTTATTGAAATTCAGGGTTTAGGTCATGTTAAAATTGAATTGAATTGAATTGATTATCTAGGGTGTAAATTCAATATTTAAGTTTGTACTGACTTGAGTAGTATAGTTAGGCATTGAATGTTTAACTTGAAATTGATTTGGGTTTTTAGGATTTGTTCTTGTGATCTGAACTTTTAGGGTATGAATTGAATTCTTAGGGGTAAGTGTTAAACTTTTCGGATAGAGCTTATATTTTGTGAGGTTAATTGAATTATTTAGGGTATTAATTGAATTGTTTAGGGTATGGGTTGAAATTTTAGGATATGAATTGAACTTTTAAGGGTAATGGTTGAACTTTTTAAATGTGAATTGAACTTCTAGGGATAAGTATTAAATCTTTTGGGTATGAATTGAACTAATAGTTTATGTTTAAATTGAATGAATCATAATTAATTATATTTACTATAACTTAATTTTTGGTGTAATTAGTAAAAATTAATTATCTTAATTAACTAAAAATGATTTAATTAATTTATAATTGTAGAATAAATTAAGTAGTTCTATTACTTATGGAAATATCTCAATTTTGTTTTGTTATTTGTATAGATGAAACATACTTGGATGTACAATAGGAATTATCCTAATCGGCGGGTATTGTAGGAGGATTTTGTAGAAGGGGTTGATGACTTTATTAGACATCCAATGTCACTTTCATCATACCAAATTGAAGAAGTAATTAGGTGCCGTTGTGTCAAGTGCGATTGTGTGAAATTTAAAAAATCGGAGGAAGTTAAGCTTCATCTTTATAGGAAGGGGTTTATAGAAAATTACTTTGTGTGGACTAATCATGGAGAGATCGATGGTAGCCATGGAATATTTCATAACATGGTTGTTGGTGAAATTAGTAGGTCGGTGGAGAATAGAAATCATGATTCTAACATTCAGGATATGGTTGGGGATGCTTTTGGGATGCACTCCAAGGCTGAGCCCAATGAAAATGTTGAACAAACTCCTAATGATGATGAAAAACTTTTTTATGAACAGTTAGAGGAAGCTAGTTGTCCACTATGTGAAGGAAGCCCGCACTCTGAGCTGTCTATTGCAGTCAGATTACTAAGTATAAAATCTGATTGGAATATTTCTCAAGCGGCCATGGACTCTTTCATTGACCTTATGAATGAACTAGTTGAGCCAAATATCAACTTACCTGGTGATTTCTATAAGGCAAAGAGATTGGTTTCTAAGTTAGGACTTTCATCGATGAGAATTGATTGTTGTGAAGATGGTTGCATGTTATATTGTAAAGATGATACAAATTTAGAAAGTTGTAAATTCTGCAAAAAGCCTCGTTTCAAGAGGCTTTCTAGCGGGAATATGGTCGCTGTGAAGGCGATGCACTATTTTTTGCTTATACCTAGGTTAAAGAGGTTATATGCATCGATGAGTTATGCTCCTCATATGAGATGGCACTTTGAAAATAGAAGACCACCTGGTATTATGTGTCAACCTTCAGATGGAGAAGCTTAGAAGAACTTTGATAGGACATATCCAGATTATGCTAGTGAACCAAGGAACATTCTGTTAGGTTTGTGTGCGGATGGCTTCACGCCTTTTTCTATATTTGCGACACCATATTCATGATGTCATGTCTTTCTTACAACTTATAATCTACCACCTGAGTTGTGTATGACTAGCCCATATATATTTTTAAATTGTATTATCCCTGGTCCACATAATTCGAAAAGTTTTATTGATGTATATTTGCAACCTTTGATTAATGAGCTAAAACAGTTGTGGTATAATGGTGTTGAAACATATGACATATCAACCTTTGATTAATGAGCTAGCTTGTCCTTACTGCATGGAAAATGGTAAAGCGTTCACTTGGAAACTTGACCGAAAGCAATCATGGTTTGATTGTCACCGTCAGTTCTTACCTGATGATCATGAGTTTAGAAGGATGAAAATGCATTCAAAAAGAATAAAGTGGAATATGATTTGCCACCTTCGATACTTTCAGCTGAGGAAATTTTGGCGAGGGTCCAAAACTTAAGTAAAGTTACTGAGACTCCACCTTCTAGATTCTCCGGATATTGTGTTACTCATAATTGGAGGAAACAGAGTATACTTTGGGAGTTGCCTTATTGGAAGGATAATCTTCTTCGACATAACCTTGATGTCATGCATATTGAGAAGAATTATTTTGATAATTTGTTCAACACAGTGATGGATGTTAAAGGTAAGATAAAAGATAACCCAAAGGCTAGAAGGAACTTACAAGAATATTGCAGGCGGCCTGAATTATACTTGCAGACAACGAACAATAGTAAGGTGTTCAAGCCCAAAGTAAGTTACACATTCACTTTGGAGGAAAGACAACAAATTTTTGATTGGGTTACAAAATTGAAGATGCCTGAGGGTTATGCGTCGAATATGGGAAAAAAGTATATATGGAGGTAGGGAAGCTGAGCCATTTGAAAAGTCATGACTGTCATGTTTTCATAGAGACCTTAGTGCCTATGGCATTTTGTGATTTGCTTGAAAGAATCTGAAAACCCATCACAGAGACTAGTTTATTTTTCAAGACTTGTGTTCTACCACCTTAAGGGAAGAAAACCTACTTCGAAGATGCCTATGTCTTATCCTCCACCACACGGCTATACTGAGCTACCACAGCATCACGAGGCCTACACCTTCATCCAGACACCGGGTCTTCCATCACTAGGCCATAGGACTATACGTCCGACATACAGTCCAGCTGCCTCACAGCCACGTGGATCGCAGCCATATGCATCACAGTCACGTGCATCGCATCCCTTCATATCACAGCCACATGGATCACAGCCATCCATATCACAGCCACTCGGGTCATAGCCATCTGTATCATAGCCACATGGATCGTATCTAGCTATGTCGCAGTCATAGGGATCGCAGCCATCTTCCTCATTGACTCCATCCATTTCAAGACTTCGCATGTGAGAACGTAGCTCTGAGCCCCCATCTATACCGTCTACACATGCCTCTGATACACATGCTGAGGATGATGATCCAGAGGTAGTGCATTATAAGCGCTATGGCAGGATCATCATAGTCCCTAAGGGTAACGGGTAAGAGTTATTTGTTATTTTTGTGTTTATTGTTTTATAATATTTTTACTAATATTTTCATGTGTTTTTATTGTTAAATTGCAGGTTCAGGCCGGGTAACCAGACTACGAAGATAATCACCAATGCGATCAAAAAGCTTCATGATGGCCCTTATACGACTTGGACTGATTTCCCATACTAACTGAAGGACAAATTTTCAATCAGTTTGAGGTATAGATGTTCTTTTAAGCAATTTAGTCACTTATATTTATGATGTTTCCGTCTAATATTTAACTTTTGAAATGCAGATCAAGTGTGTATGGGAAGACCGCTATAGCGAGGAAGCGGCTGCAAATTTTCATCATAAAGCCCGCAAGAGATTGGCGGATCACTTCTCAGATGGTAGAAAGAAGAACAAGAGGCCTGACTGGTGTCTGCAACATTTATGGGATGATTTGTTAAGGCAATGGCAGACCGAGGAGTTTTTAAAGAGGAGGGAACAACGAAAAAAAGTTGGCTCATTCGAGAAGGGAGGCTCCTTGCACACTGGGGGTGCAATCAGCATCGGGACAATAAGAAGAAGACTGGTAATTGCTTAAATTATTTTACTTTTCTAAGTATATCAATTTTATTTATTAACTAAATTAATTTGTTTTCAGGAAAAGAAGTATGGGCGTCCAATGAGCCATGATGAAATATTCAAGGAGACGCATGTTTTAAAGAAGAAGAAGAAGAAATAGGGGGATGCAGATAGGTGGGTCGAGGACTCGAGCAGAGACTGCATATATAAGCTTTCAATTTTCTTTAAGTGTTATAATTTGCTTTTATAAGAATCTTTAAATACTAATTTAATTTAAAATAACGTAGGGTCGCTACCAAAGTAACATGGAGGAATTTATTCGTAGTCAGCCAGCTGGTGAATCGGGCGAGCCAACCCAACCTTCAGACGAGGATGCTGAAAGAATATGGTTGGAGGTTGTTGGCGGTCAAAAAAGGGGTAAGGTATGCGGGCTTCTTGAGAAAAAATTTCATTGCTATAGGAGTGGAATGCAAGGAATAGGGACTTCCTCACAGGGCGAGGCACTTAACAAGGAGAGCCTCTCGGCTATGAAGGAGACAGTGACAAGGCTTACATCCGAGCTAGAAGCGGATAAGGAAAGAGAAAGGCTTAGAGATGCTCAATTCCTTGGTATGCAACCTCATATCAGAACTCTCCTTTCTACTGGAGCTTTTCCGTTGCCCCGGTCTCGTGAGTCATCGCCAGAGGCTCGACCTCCACATGATCGTTCCTCCCGTCCCCCCCGTGATCTTTCCTCCCGTCCTCCCCGTAATCGTTCTTCCCGTCCTCCACAAGACCGTTCTCTATACTGTCTTGTAGATGAAAGTTCATCAAATAGTGATGATGTTTTAGAAAACACCCCTTGACCAATACTTTGATATACTTTGAACTAGACTTCAATTAGATTGAACAACTTTGAACTTGTTATAATTACTTAGTTTTTGCTTGGTTTTGGATTGTGATGTTTAATTGAATTTTGTTAGTTTTAAAGTATTAATTGGATGTTTGGTTGGATTGTGGTGAATTAGGGGTTGTATGTGGTGAATTGGTAGTTATTTGATGTGAATTGAGGGTATAGGTATGCTGTTTTTATTTGGCAGGTGGTGTAGCTATCAAAACAAGTACTTTCTGCCAAAATTAATCCTAGAAACCGACCAACATTGGTCTATAACTAATAAAAAAAATTAAATTGCAAAATACCGAACAATGTTGGTCGGTTAATGCACATTGAATTCCCAGAAATTCAACATTACCGACCAACTTTGGTCGGTAAGTAGGCTGCCCTATCCAGTTTACCGACCAACGTTGGTCGGTATTTATAAATTTTAATTATTTATTAAAAAAAATATAAATTTTCCGATACTGACCAAAGTTGGTCGATAAGAAAAATTAATAAAATTAAAATACCGACCAATGTTGGTCAGCAAAATTAAATTATTAAAATAACATTCTGACCATTATTGATCGGTAAGTCAATTAAATTGTCATATGGTCATGTAGAGCATACCGACCGATAGTGGTCGGTAATTTCCGACCAACTTTGGTTGGTATGCTCTTCCGACCTTCAAAATACCGTCCACATGTAAATGGTCTCATTTTGGACTGTTATTGGCCGTTACTGACCAATTTTGGTTGGTTTTTTTGGACGATTTTTTCTGATTTCTAGTAGTGTTTGCCGTTTCTAAGTCATTTGCTCGCTCGGAATGGAGAGTCCGGATCACCACCTTAAGAGACTCCACCTTCCTCAATGCCTCTAATCGAGCGGACTCCGCCTTCTCTAGATCCTCTGCCTTCTCGGCGACCTCACCACTTAGAGCCTCCGCCCTGAATTGACAGTCCTCAAGTTGGGCACGCAACAAAACAACCTGAGCTGGAGATCGTTGCACTGGACTTCGTCCCCCTTGCTGAGCTCAAGCTCTTCCTCATTGCTCCTCAATATCCCCTCCAGGACGCTGCACTTCCCCACCATCCGCACCAGCTCCTCGTCCCTGGCCTTCAAGTCCTTCCTCAGTCGGCGCACATCGCCGCCCTCACGAAGCTTACACCGAAGCTCCCGGCACTTCTCAAGGACTCTGAAATACTTGTCCTTCAACTTCACATAGATATATTTACGCCTCTACTCCCTACGAGCACTCTCAATTTCTAAGACGACCGTTTACAACACGAACAAAAGAAATTAGACTGTGAAAGAACAAAACCAAAAGAAAACAACGAAGAGCGAATGTACATACCCGAAGGACGAGGCCGACAATATTATTGGACAAGGCGCTGTCATTCATATCCTTGAGGGTCGTAACCTCAACTTTAGAACTAAGAGGGACAAGGGAAGGGATAATCTGCTCGGTATTCACGAGAAGATTACAATCCATTAGGATCATAATAGTCCTCGAACCCCCTTCCAACCTCACTTCAAGTTGAGTAAGCCCCTCGTCGATGATCCTCAGCTCATCTACATCCACGTCGAAATCAGATCCAACAT
The DNA here is from genome assembly GCA_002018475.1 of Nicotiana obtusifolia. NCBI lineage: Eukaryota > Viridiplantae > Streptophyta > Magnoliopsida > Solanales > Solanaceae > Nicotiana > Nicotiana obtusifolia. The sequence goes on from MCJB01004022.1 coordinate 6,956, forward strand.
CCTCCTCAGCAACAGCCTTACTCCTATCATCAGTCAAAGGAGGTACGTCCACCCCAACACCGGAAGATGAGGCCTCTTCGCATCTTGGAAAAACAAGGTCGTCATGGTCCATCACGCCTTCGATCGCAGCCCCCTCAGGTCGTATGTCTGTATCCTCCAAACAGATGGTCTAAGTACTAGCCTCTGGGCTCTCCCTGATATGCATTGTGGCCGTCTCCCGAAGGACAAGCCGCAGTCTCCCACATCGGTGGTCGCCGACCTCCTCCCCACGACGTCCATGACCCTCTTCTTACGAGGCATCAAATCCCCATCACCAGGCAAAGGCTCGCCGTCCTCATCAATAAGACGGTACAAGGGAGAAATAGAGGTTTCTGCGGCCGAAGTCTCTGCGATCGAAGAAGGGACAGATTCAGATGCGGTCACTTGAGGGACCGGGACACGAACAGAATCAGCTGCAATCGAAGAAGGGGCAGGAGCTGAGGATGAAGTAGCTTTCCTCTTTCGGAACGAGGGTACGGAAGCTTTCGACCTCCTCGAAGATCCCCTGGCCGAAGCTACAAAAAAACAAAGAAAGGGGAAAGTCCGCAAAGGTAAACAAAGAAAAGAAGAGAGAACGAAAACACCATGATAGAAGGAACTTACTAGCCGAAGGGAGAGCAGGCCCAAACTTCTTGAAGAAACGTGACCACTCACGAATCCCTACAATGTGAGGGAGGAGCCGACCAACCCAGCCAGAAATGCGTTCGACCAAAGGAGGAGGTGAAGTTTTAGCTGCACGAGAAAAAGACAAGATGTCAAATCCCACAACCGAGAACAGATGAAAAATCAGATACCAAAAAACAAGGAAATTAGGTACTTACGAGTACAATTCCAAGCCTCATGAAAATCATCGATGTTGGCCACCACTTCCTCGGTTCTAACAAAGAAGAAGTTGAACCAAAATTGGCGGTTGACTTTTTCATCTATCTTCAGCACCAAGCACTCGCCTCCTCGGTAGTGAAGATTCAACATCGTCCCCCTATAAAATTTAGGGGCAAACAGATGTATTAAATGCTGAAGTGTGAGTTCGACCTCGGCTAACTCGACAAATTTGGTAAGCATCCTTATAAGTTTATAAACGTACAGTGCGAGCTAAGCTGGGAAAACATCGTAATAACGACAAAATTCCTCTATCGGCGGAAGGAGAGGGAGAGTGTAGCTGACTTGGAAAAGGTAGGCGTAGAAGCCGCAGTACCTAGGACGGTGGACCTGCACCGTATTCCACTCGGCCAGGATTAATTCAACATGATTCGGAAGGCCAAACTTAGATATAAGCTCTTCCAATTCCTTCACCGTCATCACTGACCGAAAGGCCCCAGGGTCAGCTTCAGGTAATTTGGTGAAATCGAATCTGGAATCAGGGTTACGAGGAATTATCTGCTCCACTATTGGGAAGGTTCCATCCTCAACGGCAGCAGGAACACTCTCCTCATGAGGGGATACACCACTTCCAAGGGGGCACATGACTCCCATCACCAGAACCAAAAGAGAAAACTACTGGCCACCACTATCACGGGCTTCAACATCCTCGCCGACTTGGCCCTCAACAGTGTCGCCACCTTGACCATCAATACCCTCACCATCGCCACCTTCGCCCTCAGGATATGCAACGTCATACCAGGCATTCTCCTCAAGCCGGTCTACACCCTCATCCCCCTTGTCCTCACTGGCCACAAGCGTAGCGGGATCATACCCACAAGTGACTCGAGCTTCACGAGCCTTAATACGAGCATCTTCGAAGGCGGCCTCAGAAACAAATCCTGCCGCATGCAAATCTCGAAAGACATCTAAATAGGCATCGGCATGAATCCACTCCTCATAAAATTTCCGAGGAACATCAGGAAAATGTGAAGTACGGGAAGAGGACAGTTGCGCCAGTAATCAAGCCTTCTTGGCCTCCGGAGCAGCAACTCAATCGTAGAGTCCAGAAGTCTCTTTCTCCAACTCTCCAATTCTCTCATCGAGTCGCTCTTCTTTAAGCTTTCACTACTAGAAATCCGAGAAAATCCAACCAAGCCATGCCGACCAACGTTGGTCGGTCAAAAAAAATGACCAAAAAACCATCCAAAGCAGACGGAAACTACGAAAAAAAAATTTACATTTTTTTAAATTACATACCGACCGAAATTGGTCGATATATTGGTCAAACATTTGACCACAATTGTCAGACTTGCTTAGTCAAAGCACCCTTTTGATTCCCGACCAACATCGGTCGGTAATGTGGAACCACATTTTTAAATTCTAATAATTATATAATTATTTAAATATTTTACAAAATTTATAGTTGAATTTACCGGCCAAAGTTGGTTGGTTATTACAGTAGAAGATTTTACTGACCAACTTTGGTCGGTAGATGTAATTTCTAGAAAAATATCGACCAACTTTGGTCGGTTGGTTCATAGGTCAAAATGGTCAAACTTTTGAATCACATTAATGTTTACTGTCCAAAATAATATAAATATAAGTCGTTAACACTTCATTTTGCAATACAAATAATGAATACACTAACACATACTATAACAAGCTATATAACGTTAAAGTAGTATCTGTGTATGTATGTACATATGTATGTATGTATGTATGTATGTGTGCATATATATATATATATATATATATATATATATATATGTATAGCCACATCTAAGAACGCGAAGCGCTAGGGCCACATGGTCAGGTTCTTTCGGGGATAGACTTGTGAAGAAACAATAATCTAATTAGTATATATAATTGATCATCATCAAATATATTTATTTGTAAATTGATTCATCGACTTATAACTTACTTAGATGCATCGATGAATATTAAAAACAAAATTCTCGACCTATATCGATGAATATTAAAAATAAAACGTCTCAACCTATATCGATTAATCTATGTCATGCATTATTAGTGATGAATGAATGAAATATAGAAGACTACTAAACTCTTTGACATGTATATATGGATCACAAATTAAATAAACGAAAAAAGTTATTAGAATTAAGTAAACGAGTTAATACAACAATCGACTAAACATATTTAAAATAGAACAATATTGGTTTACCAATTCATCAATTAATAAAGTTTTCGTACGTAGTAATGTATGTGATTGATCATCAATTGAAATATAATGTATGTGTGTGTGTGTGTGTGTGTGTGTGTGTGTGAAATTACTCATATACTTAATTATAACTAAGAAAATTGACTTAGACGAATACAAAAGATAAAACATCTTGACCGATATTTATTAATCTATCTGATTTGTAATTAGTTATAAAACGAATGAGTATATAAGACAACATGTGGAATTCGAATAAAATAAATGTCTAAATTGATCAGTTATATATATATATATAT
>MCJB01004025.1:17641-42131 GCA_002018475.1 Nicotiana obtusifolia
GGAAGTCGAGAATATGTTAGATGTTGCATATCAAAACGATATCTCTAGTGTTGACCAAATAGTGGACGAAGTTTTAGAAAATGATTTGGAACATCCTGAACACATATTGGAAGAAGTTGATATAAATGAAGTAAGAATTATAGAAAACGAGGAAGAAGAATCAACTGATGAAGCTCAAACTAGTGAGGAAAAAGAATTCTCGGACGAGGAACTATACGTCGATGAGCTTTAAAAAGTTGGTTTCTTTAATAACTCTCGTTTATAGCTAGTTTCTTTATATGTTTCAATCTAAATATGTATTATATTATGCAGATGACAGGCAAGGGTCGAGGTAATAATGATTCTACTAGTTCTCGGGGTCGAGAAAAGACTAGGAAACCAAAGAGGAGGGTAAAAGATAATACTCCATCTTTTCCTGCCTCTTTAGAGATGACTATGCCTATGCCTATGTCTTTGCCTCCACCCCAGGGCTATTCTGAGCTGCCACAGCATCACCAGCCCTACACCTTCCTGCAGACACCAAGTCTTTCGTCACAGGGCCATAGGACTGTACGTCCGACATACAATCCAGCTGTCGCACAGCCACGTGGATCGCAGCCATCTGCATCGCATGGATCGCATCGATCCATGTCACATCCACATGGATCACAGGCATCAGTGTCACAGCCATTCGGGTCACAGCCACTCGGATCACAGGGCTCGCAGCCAACTTCATCTGGGACTCCATCTATTTCACGCCTTCGCCTGCGAGATACTAGCTCTGACCCCCTACACCTTCCACACATACCTCTGATATACATGCTTCAGACGGTGATGCTGATGATGACGAGGAGGTGCATTATGATCAATATAGAAGGATCATCATAGTCCCTGAGGGTGATGGGTAAGAGTTATTTATTATTTTTACGTTTATTGTTTTGTACAGTTTTACTAAGATATTAATGTGTTTTTTTTATTAAATTGCAGGTTCATCCCTAGTAATATTACTACAAGATAATCACCAAAGCTACCAGAAAGCTTTATGATGGCCCTTATGCGACTTGGAGTGATTTCCCATTCTCGCTGAAGGAGCAAATTTTCAATCAATTTAAGGTATAAATGTTCTTTTAAGCAGTACAATTATTTATATTTATGATATTTTCATCTAAATATGTATTTATAGAATATAGCTTATATATATATATATATATATATATATATATAAAAAATAGCTAATGCACTAGTATACTATATACTATATTATAAGCAGCTAATGCACTTAACTTTTGAATAATTATTAGCTAATAAAAGCTAAGTATAATATATCGAATATAGCTTTTATGATATTTCCATCTAATATGATATTTCCATATAATACTTAACTTTTGAAATACAGAGCAAGTGTGTATGGGAACACCGCTATAGCACGGATGTGGCTGCAAATTTTCATCTCAAAGCTCGCAAGCGGTTGTCGCATTGTTTCTCCAAAGCTAGAAAGTTGAACCAGAAGCCTGGCTGGTTGCTTCAGAATTTATTGAAGGATTTGCAAAGGCAATGGCTTACCGCAGAGTTCTTAGAGAAGAGCGAAAAAGGAAAGAAAGCTCGTGCATCTGAGAAGGGAGGATCCTTGCACACTGGAGGTGCGATCAGACTAGGGACAATAAAGAGAAGAATGGTACGTAATTGCTTAATTTATTTTAATTTTCAAAGTTTATCTATTCCGTTTCTTAACTAAATCAGGAAAAGAAGTTAGGGCATCCGATGAACCAAGATGAGCTATGCAAGGAGACTCATATTGTAAAGAAGAAGAAAAAGACGTATGAAGAAAAGTGGGTCGAGGGCCGAGCCTTGACTATACATGTAAGTTTTCAGTTTTCATTAAGTATTTTGATTTACTTTTATATAAATTTTGAAATACTAATTCAATGTAATTTTTCTTATAGGGTCGCTTCACAGTTGAAGTGGAGGAATTCATACGCAGTCAGCCACCTAATGAGTCGGGCGACCCAATCCAACCTTCGGATGAGGATGCTGAAAGAATATGGATGCAGGCTGCTGGCGGTCCAAATTGGGGGAAGGTACACGGGCTTCCTACTAAGAAATTCCATCGGTATAAGTGTGGAATGCAAGGAATAGGGACTTCCTCGCAAGCCGAGCAACTTGATGGGGAGAGCCTCTCCTCTATGTGGAGACTGTGACAAAGCTCACATCCGAGCTAGAAGCCGCCAAGGAAAGAGAAAAGATTTAAAGATGCTCAGTACATTAGCATGCAAGACCAGATCAAATCTCTCTTGGCTTCTGGCAGTTTTCCGATTCCCCGGTCTCGTGAGTCATCGCCAGAGGCTCGCCTTCCCCGTGCTCATTCCTCCCGTCCTCCCAGTGATCATTCTTCCTGTCCTAGACAACTACACCCTTCTGGATACCGTCTTGGTGATGAAAGTTCATCAGACGGTGATGATAATGATGTATAAAATAATCCTTGACTTTTATACACTTTCAACTAGACAAATACAATCGGTTTTCGAATGGGCTTGTAATAACAGTTAACTTAGTTTGGTTAGCTTAATGTGTTAGTTCTATTGAACTTTATAGTTTGTTAGTTTTAATGTTGTTGTTGTTGTTGTTGTTGTTGTTGTTTATTGTTGTTTCTGGCATAAAATGCCTGTTTAGGAATTTTGGTAAGCTGGCAGGTGGTGTAGCTGCCAAAACAGGCAGTTTCTACCAAAAATATACCAAGAAAAGCGACCAACGTTGATCGCTAGTTGGTCGCTTTTCCCTTAAAAAAAGTAATTTTCTGGGCAATAGCAACCAACCTTGGTCGCTATTTAACCCAGATTTCTCAAAAGCGACCAACTTTGGTCACTATTCCATTTTTAAAAAAAAGTAATTTCTGCAAATATAGCGACCAAAGTTGGTCGCTTATAATTAAAACAAATTTAATTCTTGAAAATAGCGACCAACTTTGGTCTCTTATTTTTAAAAAAGATCAAAAAAAATTAATAATAGAGTGACCAACTTTGGTCTCCATCTTCCAGATTTTAAATTATAATATTTTTTTTGCAGGCCAAAGTTGGTCGCTTTTTTTATGATTAATAATAAATAAATAAATAAACATAATTTACATGTGGAGACCAACTTTGGTCGCTAATATTATATTATTAAAATATTAAAGCGACCAAAGTTGGTCAATATTTTTTTACCCGGAATATTTGATCCTTTTACCTTAGAGACCAAAGTTAGTCGCTCCCTAAGGTAAAGGGACCAGCTTAATATCGACCAGGCCTGTTTGGTCGCTTTTTGGCCAATAAGCGACCAACTTTGATCGCTTTTCGTGGTCACTTTTTTTCGAATTTCTAGTAGTGAATCCTCCAAGGTTCAGAGAAAGTTTCGTTGGTTGTGGCGGAAAAGTATCTTATTCATCGCTGCTTCCATTGTCAGACGAAGCAACATCCTCAGCAAGTTCAGCTAGCATTTCTTTATAAGCTTCGTTTATCTCTGGTTGTGGTTCAGCAAGTCCAAATTTCTTCTTTCTGAACGGATCTAATCTCTGAAAAGTACTGATTTTCCAAGCTTCCCTCATAGATTGTCTATGATCACCGATTTGAAGTCTTGCTTAACTGAAAGCACTTTTCGATGCTACTGTTGAAGCTTGAATAGTGAAAATGTCTCGGGCCATCCTTGAAAGAACCGAAAAGTATTTTTTTTTGTCCTTCCACCATTGCAAAGTATCAAAGCTGCCGTCGAGATTCACTTCCTCGAACCTCTGCGACAAATAAATTTCAAGCTCATTTACTTGTGAAAAATAATTACTACTATAACTAAAAAAAACCCCCGCGCAATACTCCCGCAGTTCTTTTAAAAGATTGAGAATCAGAAGAAAAAAGAGTTGGAACATTTGGTCTAGTCTGGTTTAATGCAACTAGATAAGCATTATAAAAAGTTTTAGTGTTTTTTCTAATTGAGGCTATTGCTTCCGGAAGTTTAGGCTCCTCATCATCTTTAAGTGCTAAACCCTTATAAACAGTTTCATACCAAATTGAGGACCTCTTTATTTCATAAAAGGATTTAACAAATTAGCAACACCATAAATAGCGGGAATAGGGAAAAAAATAATTTTAAAACTTTCTTCTCATAGAATCAATAGCAAGTTGATAAATTCTTTCACCCTGTAAAAAATGAGCAAACAAATTTTCAAGTTCTGCAATATAAACCAAACAGTTAGAGATAGTAGGATAATATTGCCTCGAAATTTTTTTTTGTAGCAATATGAAATTTTTCTAAAAAATGAACAAACATTTTAACATCAGCCCATTCGTAAGGTAATCGTCATCATCACTTACATGTGCATTAAACATTAAAATTATGGGGTTTATATAGTCATATGCAACAATCAAATTTTCATACATGTAATTCCATCTAGTTGGACAAGGTTTAGGAATCTTTCTTTCTCTTAGGCCACAATCATTGCGCCTTCTAAAATATTCTCTAAGTCTACTTCTACGGTTAGAATGAAAAAGCCAGTTAAGAGCCATCTTAACCTTTTCAATTTGAATATTTAATATTCTCATACTGTCACCCACAATTAAATGGTAAATATGACAAATATATCTAACATGAAAAATATTACTAAATACAGGATTTAGCGTAGTGGTAAGCAAGTCTATAACATTTGTGTTATTAGTAGCATCATCCATTAAAGTCGACATTAGTTTATCACTAATGCAAAAATACTTCTAAAAATCTATAATTGTGCTGGCGATAAACTGCCCTTTATTTAATCCTAATCAATTCAACGACACGTAACAGTAAGGTAATCACAGTCATTGTTACTTCTATCAATATTAGTTGTAATAGCAACACAACAATTTATATGAGCACAAATATTGTTCATATTCATGCTAATATTTATAAATATCACTCTTTACGGTTGTGCGAGATAAACCTTTATAAGTAGGATTATAAATTTTTCTAATGTAATGCACAAACGCAGGGTCAGAAGAAAAACTATAGGGTAAGCACATAACACTTACCAATTTTGCCAATTCGTCCCGATCTTTTCTTGGATCATAATATAAAATACCACTGATAACAGTGTTAATTCCCGATTGAAATTTATTTGAACTAGTACCACTAGGGTCAGTCTGACTAGGACTAGGTGCACTTTTCCCCTCGGCCAGAGCTTTCATACGAAGATATTTGGCGTTATCATTAGGGTGTTTAGCTCTGTGTCTAGTCAAAGTTCTGTCCCCGACCGCGTTGGTGCATATTTGAAAGCTAACTCTTGACCACAAGGTTTACACTTAGCCTTACTTTTTTCAACTAGTTGAGTAAAAAATGCCAAACAAGGGATATTGCCATCCGTTTGGTAGGTTTTCTAGAAATAATAGGGGCAGTAGGGGGAGTATCAGTTGGGTCATTATTAGGATTAGCATCGTTATCACTAGTTAGGTCAACATCAGGAGCATGACTAGTGAGTGTATCATCCTCCGGTTGAGTTTCATCAAAATCAATTTCCTCATCATCATTTTCATTAATAGTAGTATAATCAGTAGTGTAACGATCATTCATTAATTCATGGTCTAAAAAATTATCGGGTGCAATTTTATGGAAAAATTCAGTATCGGTAAATTATAATAAACTTTTATCGGTATCAAGAATAGCAAGTGCAGGACGACTACATGATTTGGATTCGGGAGCCAGGGCGGGGGAGGAAGAAGAGCAGTACCATTAGTTTCGCCAATCTTAGATTGCCTTATCCTCACTGTGACGACCCGGCCAGTCATCTCATGAGTTACCGCTCAGTTTTCCCCATTTCTACCTTATTATGCTTCGTTATGTCATTTGGGACGTGTGTGCAAAATTTCATGTCATTCGGACATGGTTTGATCGGATTTTGATTAAAAGAGTAACTTAGAAGATTTTAAAATTTCTTAGGCTTGAATCCGACGTGAATTTGGCGTTGAGGGGTTGTTTTGAGCGTTCCTAAGGTGGGAACAAGTTTGAAAAATGTTATGGGATATGTTGGCATAATTGGTTGAGGTTCCAGTGGCCTCGGGTGAGTTTAGGGTGGTTAAACGGACTATTTTGTTCTTGGGAAGCTGCAGAAAAACCAGTAAGTTTGTAATTTTGTAAGAGAACAAGGAGGCATCGCAAAACAGGCTATGGTATCGTAAACCCTGAATGCGAGCCGCAAACCACACACCCATATCGCAAACCCAGACAGTTTTTCTGGGCAAAGAGTGACGTCAAGAATGCGGTCAGGAATGCGGTCGCATTTCCACAATGCGGACCGCATATCCGCCACACTGAGACCGCAGATCGAGACAGATTTCTGGACAAGATCCATGTCAGAAATACGGTCTGAAATGCGATCGCATTTCTAAAACGCGAACCGCATATCGTACATTAAAATCGCATACCAAGACAGATTTCTGGACAAAAATCAACGTCAAAATGCGGTCAAAGTGCGGTCACATTTTTGACCCGACTGGTGCGTTTTTGTTCTGATTTTTGACCCTGTATAAATAGAAACCAGTACTCATTGGCCATGCAAAAATCCACTATCGTTACCATATAAGAGAAACACCTCCAAAACACCCTAAATCACAGCAAAAGCAACCTCAAAACTATATCCAAAGGAGACTTTCTTGGACAAATTCTTAAAATAGGGGATTTTGGCCATCTTAAACATAATTGGAGCCATAGAACTCGGATTGAAGCGAAATTTTGAGTTGATTTTTGGAGGGTTTTCAAGGGAAATATCGGGGTAAGTGTTTTTTACTCTACTTTGGTCAAATCACCCCAGTATATCGCTATTTTAATGTTTAATTGGGATTTAAGTTGGATAAATTGTGAAAAACCCTTAAGTTTGGATTTAAGATTTGGAGGTCGAACCGATGTCGGAATTCGATAATTTTTGTATGGTTGAACTCGTTAGGAGGTAAGGGACACGTTGATGTAAAAATTTCTAAACTTCGAGAAATGAGCCCGGGGCTCCGGTTTTGCTAATTTCGTAATTTCTTGATATTTTTCGATTGTTTCACTTGGGCTTTATTCCCTCAGCGTATTGTGACGTATTAGTTCTGATTTTGGATAGATTCGACGCGCGTGGAGGCCAATTCGAAGGGCAAAGGCGTCGCGAGCTAGAGATTTAGCTGGTTTGAGGTGAGTAGTAATTGTAAATGATGTTCTGAGGGTTTGAAACCCCGGATTGTACATCGTAATGCTATATTGAGGTGAGGCACGCGCTCGATGATGAGCGTGGGGTCTTTTACTACTAAGGATTGTGACTTGGTCCATTCCGATTAATGATTTTACTGCGTATTTGACTGAAACTTATTTGTTATCATTATGATTGGGCTGATTGCCATATTTGGGCTTCGTGCCAACTATTTGAGCCCTTCGGGAATTTCTATCACTGTTTCCTCACTATTTTGACTTATTACTTGAACTCAGTCATGCTGTTTACACTGTTTTACAACTCAACCACCTTTACTCAATTTTGAGATTTAAATAATATTTTAAATGATGTTTTTGGGCTGAGGACTATTGTTTTACTATAGCCTGAGGGGCTTGTGATGATTTTCTGACTGAGTGCGGCCGAGGGCCGGATGTGAGGTTTTACTGAGTGATATGAGGCCGGGGGCCTGAGATACTTTATGTGCTACAAGGTGGCTTGTGATTGATATGAGGCCGAGGGCCTGAGATACTTTATGTGCCACGAGGTGGCTTGTGACTGATATGAGGCCGAGGGCCCGAGATACTATATACATATGCCACGAGGTGGCTTGATTTATATGAGGCCGAGGGCCTAGATATGTGCCACGACGTGGCTTGATAATGCGCTTGGGCCGTAAGGGGCCCCTCCCGGAGTCTGTACACCCCCAGTGAGCGCGGGTACCCATTGTGATGTGAAATATAGCCCGAGGGGCTGATGTTGTACTATGTGATAGCTCGAGGGGCTAATAATGTTCCATGTGATAGCCCGAGGGGCTAATGTTGTTTCTGAGATTTGAGCCCGAGGGGCTGGTATTGTTCTATGATATTGCCCGAGCGGCGGATTTGCTGATTTATAGCCCGAGGGGCGACGTTTTACTTCACTTTGATTATCTAAAAAATATACGTTTTTACCTGTTGAAAGAAGGTTTTACTTGATTTCTCACTGATTTACTGTTTGCGAATGATGTTTTAAATGTTTCATTATACGATGCCTTGTGCTTTGTGTGTTTTCTTACTTTCAGTCGTTATTTATGCTTATTACTCACTGAGTTGGAAGTACTCACATTACTCCCTGCACCATGTGTGCAGATTCAGGCGTTGTTGGTTCCGCCCCGGAGTATTGATTTCTCCTGCGCAGGAGGTGATTCAGAGACTACGAGGTAGCTGTTGGCGTCTGCATGCCCGTATCTCTTTCATCTTGTTGTTCCTATGTTCTTCAAAAATTGTGCCAGATATTGTAATTAGTAATCTTGCTATTAGGATTCATTAGTTGCTCATGATATTGTGACACCCCGGTTTGGGCTGTAGTCGGGATGGTTAGCTATATTTTCCGCGAATGATTGCTATTAAACTATGCTTGTATTGTTTTCTTGTTAATTAACTGCTTAAAATGAGATTTTGTTTGAATTGGCTGGCCTTGTCTTCACGAGAGGCGCCATCACGACCGGGTTCGGGGTTAGGGTCGTGACACTCATTTTTACCGTACCCAAAAATATTTTTTAAGGAAGACATCTTAATTAATCAAGTAATAGCAACTAAATAAAACAAACAAAACTATAATATTAAAACTTAAGAGTTGGAACGAGTTTACCGAATTGACGAACAACTTATTGAAAATTAATTATCGTTGAAGACTTGAAGACTTCAATTCACTTCACAATTTTTTCACAAATTCTAACAACCTCAATATTTTTTGACTATTTGTTTGAATAAAGTAAGCAATAGTTGCAAACTCACAATTTTTTCACTATTTTTTTATAAAGTAGTAGCAACCTCACAATTTTTTCACTATTTTTTTTTTATAAAGTAAACAATTGTAGCAAGTATTAAAGAAAATTAGAGAGAGATTTTGATAAATTGATATTGATTTTGTAAGAAAAATGAAAGAATGAGGTGGTATTTATAGTAGAAAATATGAAAAAAGTGTAATAGTAAAAAGTTTGATGCTATTAATTAGTTAGGGGTGGGGGTGGGGATAGGGGGTTAAATGGCTATTTTGTGAATACTTTTTCATCATTTTTTCGTCGGGCCAATGGCTCTATTTTTAAAATAAAAATTCGTTGGGCCTGTTTGGCCTGCCATGGGACCGATCCGACCGGTCCAGTCCCATGGCAGGCCAAATGGCCCCGGTCCAAACGGTCCTAAATGGTAAAACCGGCCCACGAGATCAGCACGAGCCCACCAACCGCGGGCCAAACGGTTTGGCCCGCAGGCTGGGACTGGTCCCGGTCCCGGTCCCCGTCCGGCTTAGTTGCAAGCCTTAGTGAGGCCCTAGATAAAATCCCTCTAAACTTTATCAATTTGGTTGGTAATTTTAGAGGGCAGCTTAATGTATTACATTACATGGCTAAGGATGCTACTCAAGACTAGCTTTAGCTAGAGTAGTACGGCCAGCCATGTTGAGGAACTTAGTTTTCCAGCCTACAAGCTTAGTGTTAAGGTTGTCGTGGATAGGGGTGGGCGTTCGATACTTTGGTACGGTATTTATGAATTACGGTTCGATACTCTGGTGTTCGGTATATCAATTATGCATACCAAATACCGTACCAAAGTAGTTCGGTACGGTTCGGTATTTTGTTGTTTAGTTCGATTCAATTTCGATATTGCACCGTCCCTATCGAGCGTGACAAGAAGTGGCTGTAATTACTAGTTACAACAGTCTTACTAGGTTTTCACATTTCTCTCTCTCATAATACTGTCAGTTGGGCAGATTTAAAGCATGTATTAATGGTAATTTTACCATGAGATTTTACCGAGTGCCAACTCTTGTGTCTGAACTGGTAACAAGCAGGTGAAACTAGCCACCGAAAATTCTCCACTTCTCTTTAAACCCTTTCTCTTCTACCATCTACCCCTCTTGTTTATTTTTCTGTTGAAACAAAAGCTAGAACATATGATGTCTGATACTGGATAATGTTCATATACAAAGCATAGTAATAGAATTCAATTTGAGTCTTACTTTCTGTAACCTTTCTCATTCTGGCATTTACCTTTTCATTGAATTTGATCTAAAGCTAACAAAATGAGCTCCATAATTTAACCATTGTTCTGGGTAGTGTAGGACTAGGAAGCACGATAATACTTAAATAATTCAGTATTTCGATATACCAAAATATCAAAACCTCAATACTGAGGACCGTACCGAAATATTGAATAACTAAAAAATTGATACTGAATAATACAAAAATACCGAATAAACTGATACCGAAATACCGAATTAATTCGGTCCGGTTCGAAATTCGATTTTTTAGATTTTATGCCTACCCCTAGTCCAAGATGAATTGGAAGTCACCGTTAGTGGGCCTTTTGTGAAAAATAAAGAAGCCTAGGTACTTGCCAAAGGCTGAATCGGTCTTGATCCCTAGGATGGAGCTACATTGGCTAGCCCATTCCTCTTTATAGTTGGTAGAGAAAATGACCTTAGACTTTTCGAAATTGACCTTTTAACCAGAGGCATCATTGAAATCTCACAGTGCACTTAATATAGCATAGCAGTTTTTTCTGTTAGCCCTGGCAAACAGAGTCAGGTCATCAGCAAAAAAAAAAGAGAGATCTTTGGGCTTCCCCTGCTGATGCTGATGGTGAACCAAGAATTGTTCATTACTGCCTTCTCAATGTTCCTAGAAAGCCTTTCTATACAGATGATGAACAACATTGGGGATATAGGGTCTCCATGCCTAATGCCCCTAGTTGGGTTGAAAAAACTAATCTGGTCTCTATTCACTAGGATAGAGATAAAGCTAGTAGTTATGCAAGACATAAACAGGGTGATCAGTCTAGTGGAAAAATTTAAGAAGAGGAGGAAATCTCTGACAAAATGACCATTCTAGCCTATCAAAGGCTTTCTCTAGATCCACCTTTAAAAACATGTTAGCATTCTTCCCTTTTATTTTTTGAAAGTATTTTATATACTCCTGAACCATTATGAAATTGTCTGCAGCTCTTCTGTTGGTCAGGAAGCTGGCTTAGGTTGGCCCAATGATTTTGTGTAGGACATGCTTGATTCCATTCACAATGCTCTTAGTGACTAGCTTGTACATGGTGTTACACAATCCTATGGGTCTGAAGTTTCTTAACATAGTAGCATTAGGACATTTAGGGATTAGGCAAATCTGTTGACTTCAGGAGGCAAGGTACCAGAGGAAAATACTGACATGTAGTAGTTGTTTACCCGATTAGACAACATTTGCCAATATTTTTAATAGAAGAAAGGGTGAAGCTGATCTGGCCTTGGAGCCTTCGTAGATTTAAAGGAGTTTAGGGCACATTTGATCTCAAACAGCCTCAGAGGGGAATCCAAAGTTACTTTATCTCAGTTATCTCTGTAGGGGGCTTCCAATTGGAGATTGATGTTTAGAGGTGAAGATCTTGGAAAAGTAATTTAGGATGGTCTCTTTAATGCAGGAGGTTCTTGGATTAGGTTACCTACCTCATCTTTCAATCTTAGATCCTGTTCTTCCTTCTTCTGTTGAGTGTGGAGGTGTGGAAAACCTGGTGTTAGCATCTCCCTCACTCAGCCAGTTAATCCTAGATTTCAGCTTCCAAAAATCCTCTTCATTCTTAAGGATTACATTAAATTTCTGGTGGAGATTAGCTTCTAGACCTTGGAGGAAGGTACTGAAAGGGTATGCATTGGCTTTTGGATGCCATTTTAATCTTGCAAGAATATGTCTTTTCATGTGGAATATGTTGCCAAACACATGTTTATTCCAAATGGTTACCCTACTTTTAAAAATCTCAGTGGCCCTATGGATATTATGCTCAGTAGAGAAACTTTCTTGCACAATTGGAAGGAAGTCAAGGTGATTACACCACATAGATTCAAATCTAAAAGGCCTGTTGTGCCTAGTGTTGTGCTTGCTTAGAATGTTGAGGAGAAGGGGGCAATGATCTGAGTATGTTCTAGGTAGATGGGTCACAGTGGAGTTTGGAAATAATTCTATCCAAGCATCAATTGCAAAGCATCTATCAAGCCTTTCTAGGATCAGGTCCTATCTCCTAGGATATCTTTTATTAGTCCAAGTGTATTTTGACCCTTTGAAACCCAAATCCACCAGCTTATATTGATTTAAACAATGCCAGAATCTATTACTTCTATTGGTGTTTAAGAGTTCCCACCCAACTTATCTCTAGCTTTCAGTATTTCATTTTAATCCCCCCCCCCCCAACTAGCCAACTTCCCCTATATACTGATACTAGATCTTCTAGGAACTCCCATAGTCTATTCCTATCAGCCACACAATTACTAGCATAAATAGTAGAGAAAAACCATTTGTAAGAGGAGGGAATTACCTGCACCATGACATGGATCCCTTGAGGTATGGTGGATACCTCTTCAAGCTTGACCAGGTCATCTTTCCATATTAGCACAATGCCACCAGTTTGGCCAATAGAAGGTGTTTGGAATTGAGCATCAAACTAGAGCTCAGCGGTGAGGTGCTTGTGGTCTGCCATCCTTGTTTCCAGCAGAACCAACAACGTAGGGTAGTGAAGCTTAACCATAGAGGCACAATGTCTATAAACTCTGCACTATTGGCACCCTAATCATTCTATATTATGAAGTTCATTAATAATGGGTTTCGAGAGGGGGCCTTGCTCTTGGTTCCCTTCCCCCTGCCCACAGGGGTTGGCTTCAACACACATACCATGGGCTTTAGAGATATTGCTGAGTTCCCTGAGTTTGGAGATAAGGGCACTCGGAGATCTATTATGCAGCTTGTTAACTTTTTAGAGCACAGAGCAATAAGCATTCCTCCAACTACTCTTTGAACTCTATCTTCAGGGGCTCTTGCATGAGGAAAGCTATGTCTTTGGGACCCCTAGCTTTTCTATTATGCTCTCCAGGCCCACGTTGGATTCCTTGAGATAGTCTAGGGTCCTGTTGAGTCCCCTGCTTAGGTGGTAGATAGGAGAGAGAGTGGGAGGATGGAGGAGGTACTTGCACTACTGGGGGCCATAGTGTGCAGTTGGGTGATAGGGTTGGGGTTTCCAGGTTCATAAGAAGGAAAAAGGGCATGGTCTGGCAGAGATGGCCCATGAGGTTGTTGATCTCCTCCATAGATAAGGGTGGTTATGTCACCATGTACTGCTCCTGGAGCAGCGTTGACATCCACAACTAATGTCCAAAGTTTGCCAACCCCGGGTGAAGCAGTTGCATTGCTAGGCGAGCTAAGTATCATAGGTTTTGGATAGTGATTTCCATGGGGACTGTCCCCACCATCATCTGTAGATTTTGGATGCTCCCCTGTAATGTCAGTTCCAGCCAGGAATTAGGCATGTGTTCTGGTGGAAGTGGGGTGGAGGAGATCGTTAGTGGATAGGTGATTGGGGGTTGTGGGTTTGAGTTTGATTTTTCCATGGCTGTGTTCAACTTCGTAGAATCTACCAGAACTACTATTGGAAGGGTTTAATTTGTTGAGGGGGGGTATGACTATAAGCCATCTCTTCTTCGGTGAGTGTTGTGTCTGAAGATATTGCTTCCGCAGTCAATCTTGAAGGATTGACAAGCAAAATCTTCTCACTGGTATCAATGGCCGATTGAAGTATAGCAGGTAATCGATTACCTCTACTAGGAGTGACACACACGGAGAGAGTGGAGGGGTGGGTTGTGTGTGTGAATGTCGTGTGATCAAATTTTTGGCCTTGGGGTAGGGTGGCCCACTTTCAAGTGGATTTGGGCTATTAGAGAACTTTATTGTGAGACAAGGGTGCTCTTATTTTATGTAAGAGTACCCGATTTGGGGGAAACAAATACAAGACCAGTTGAGGCATCTTTTTCCCCCTTTGGTATCATATTTTGGATTATTATGTCAGAATTTTTCCCCAAAAAGGCATCTTTTGTAGATGGGTTATGGTTAGGTAGATGCCTATTTGTGCCAGTGAGATTGGCATGTGGGGAGCTTACTGGGCTGCCATAGCCCAAGTATTGCGTTGGGCTTACATTTTACTGGGCCCGGTAAGGCCTCGAAAACTTGTCGTAGCCCCCTGCCTGGCCCGTTGGGCCCAAATGGATTCCCGGTCCATCATCGTGTTGGCCCACTATAGTGGATCCCATGGCGATACTGGGTTTCAGGGCAAGAAACGTACCTAACTCTAGATTGAAACGTTTTACCTGCGTTTGGTTGGCTTCTACCAGTGTCCCCTTGTGGTGCCGTTGCATTTTTTTGTTCCTCCTGAATGGGATTGTTCTCCATTGGGAATCTCCGTTCTGCACTGCTCTTTCTCCGATTGAGGTTTTATTGAGATATGGGTCGATCTTTGAGTCTATGTTTTTGACTTTGAACGAAAAAAATCTCAACGTGTGCCTAATTCGCCCATAGGCCTTGCAAAGGATCGCCCCACCCTCCTAAATGATAGTTTGGTTGTGGGTGCCTATGGTTACTGCAGAGGTAACCGAAATTTCTAGAGGCACTTGAACATATGTCCTAGCGTATCTTCCTCTTAGGGTGGATGAGGTAAAGGTGTCAATCTTTAATAATTTTCCAATTCTGTTGCCGACTTGCTCTAGGATAACTTTATCATAATATTCCATCGGCAACTGCAGTAGCCTGATCCACACTGCGGTTATGGCTAGCTTCGACTCCACTAGAACAAAATTTGGTTCCCTTCGACGTACTGATAAAAAATGACCCGATATAAACCATGGCCCCTCTATTAATATCTTAATCATGCTTTCCTCAAGATTGAATTTCATTATGAAGAATTCCCAGCCCGGATCGATGAGAACAAGTGGCTTAATCGGTTTCTATAAGTGTGCCAGCTTTGCTCGCAGCACTTGATGTGGAATTTCTCCACAAATACTTTAATAATTAGGGAATTTTTCCATGGGTTATATAGCTTGATTTTATCTTCATTCGTCAAGGGAATTGTGATATTCCATGCGTTCAGTTCAAACAATGGGTAGGGGATGGCTGGTGTGTTAAGGGATAAGAAGTAGAGGAAACTAGATTTGTTTCCATTAGGATTTTCTTAAAGGAGTTTTATTGGAGTGTATCTTCCTCCATATCCAATTGGTGTGACATGGGGGATATCAGGAGGTTCCGGTGGAATTTGGAGTGTGGGGTCATTTGTCGGTAGTGGGTCTATGGACATCTTGGGATTCCGTTGGGTTAGTGAGAGTTAGAGAGAGGACGGTCGTTCTCACTCTAGAGAATTATTTTTATACATTGTCTGTTATCTTGAATTAGTAGTTGCTCAAGGCATATAATTGACGATCCTTCAAAAAATTTATTGATTATTTAAAAGGAAGGCTGACTATACTTGGTGATGATGGTAATAATAAAATATTTGGTATTTGAAAAGAATTATCAATTTAATTTATTTTGTTGCATTGATAATGTATATATTGTTATTGGAGTTAAATATGCATGAAATCTGAAACAGGCAAAGCGACACGTGGTATCATATTGCAACTATAGTGCCTATTAACTATGGGACCTAATAAAATAAAAGAAAAAATGTAATTGGAGGACAGAGTGGCAATTGTAGGCGTTGCAACTTTGGTAACAAGTTGTGCCATATGTATTTGCAAATTGCAAAAGCCAAATCCGGTTTTGCAAATTGCAAAAGCCAGATCAATTTTGTAAAAGCCAAATCTTATTAGTTACTTGGACGGTGAGGTTTGCTACAAAAGAAGTCTTCGTTCTTCATTTTAAACATATGAAAATAAGAGAAGCAATAGGAGCAGTGAGAGTAATCTACAGACTATCTTCTGTAGTCTGTGACAAAATAGAGTGGAAGTAATATTGTAGTGAGTTGTATAAACTAAAGAGTATTATTTCTGTTAATGATATAGTAGTCTCTTGATAATACCAAGTTATAATAAGCGGTACTATATACTCCGCTTGGATATTGTACTTTATCCAGTTAAAAGATTTAGTATTGTAGCTACTCTTTTCTTCTTGTTATTTGCTGAAGATATTATTCTTGGGTGAAATATTATTTTTCCAACAACATATTATCAGAGCCATGCAAAAAATAGTTCGTTGTCTTTTAAGTATCCCCGCCTCACAAAAGAATAGTGTCTACGTATGAAAGTCATTCTTGGCTCTCAAGATATTTAGAAAGACAGAGGGGACAAGAAGTGCCGCTAAAGCAACTTCTTAAAACTTAGGCATCCTTTAAGGATTATGGAGGTGAAAAGACCTATCAAAAGAATGGACGAGGATGTGGCGATCATGGAAGAGGAAGAAGTAATGGTAACAACGACAATAATGAAGTTAATATTTACCAAGCATTAATAGGTCGTGATTATAGACAAAGAGGAGGAAACGGACGTGGATAATATCAAGAAAATAATATATAGAGGTATGATAAATCACAAAATTGAGTGTTATAGTTGTCATAAATTTGTCCATTACTCTTGGAAATGTTATAGCAGTGTTGAAGAGAAAGATAACCTTGTTGATAACAAGAAAAAAGAAATTGAGTCAACATTATTTCTGGCACTCAAGGAAGAAGATAGGGATGATTGTAGCTCGTGGTATTTGGATAATGGAGCAAGTAATAATATGTGGATGCAAAGACAAATTTGTGGAGATAAATAAAATAATGAGAGGTAATGTGTCATTTAGAGATACCTCAAAGATTCAAATAGAAGCGATATGTACAATTCTGATCTCATGTAAAGATGGTGGCGACAAGTTAATTCAAGATACTTATTATGTGCCAAAATTAAACGGTAAAATTATGAGTTTAGGCCAACTTCTTAAAAAAGTTATATCCACATGAAAAATATGCATCTTTGGCTTAGAGATTCAACTGAAATCTAATTGCTAAAGTGCATATGAAAAATAATAGATTATTTTCGCTGAATCTTAAGATAATTGATGTAAAGTATTTGAAGGCTACTGTATAAGAGGGGTCATGGTATTGGCACATGCGATTTGGGCACTTGAATTTTGAAGCACTCAAATCAATAGAAGAAAAGAACATGGTACATGGGATGCCATCAATCAATCATCCAAATCAATTGTGTAAAGCTAGTCTTCTTAGAAAACATGCAATGAAGAGTTTTCCGAATGAGGGCGCATCAAGAGTGACCAAACTGCTCCAACATAATGGTGTGTGTGGGCTAATCAATCCACCTTAATTTGGTAAAGGTAAATATTTTCTGCTCTTCAGTAATGACTTTAGTGTAAAGACTTGTATTTATTTCTTGAACAAAAAATCTGAAGCATTTGTTGCTTTTAAAAATTTTAAAGCACTTGCGGAGAAAACGAAAATGACGTTTGAGTAAAAGCTTTAAGGTCCGATAGAGGAGAATTCACTTCAAAAAAATTTAATGATATTTGTCCTTCTCATAGAATTCGTTTCCCTCTAATGGTACCTTATTCATCTTAACAAAATGGAGTTTTGAAGACAAAGAAACGAACAATTCTTAATATTATGTTGAAAGCTAAAAGAGTTCCCAAGGAATTTTGGGCCGAAGCTATTTCTTGCGTAGTTTATTTGAATAACATGTCTCTAACAAAGAATATTACAAATCAAACCCCTCCAGAAGCATAGAGTGGGGAAAAGCCAAGTGTCAAGCACTTGAGAATCTTTGGGAGCATAGCTTATGCTCATGTGCCACAACAAGGGAGAGTCAAGCTTGATGATCAAAGTATCAAGTATATATTTGTTGGCTATGATACGAGTTCAAAAGGCTACAAGCTATATAATTCAAGCAATACCAAAGTGATGGTGAGTTGTGATATTGAATTTGATGAAGAATTGGCATGAAGTTGGGAGGATCAGGAAGTAACAACATATGATTTTCTTTCATACTTTAGTGATGAAGAAGATTCAGAAACCATGGAACTTGTGTAAGATATAATTTTACCTCCTTCACCAACCAATGTTGTATCTCTTTCTTCTCAAGAAAAGTTCAAATGAACCGCTGCAAAGGACAAGGACTATTCAAGAGCTCTATGGTGGCACAAAAGAAATTACTAATTTAATTTATTGTATTATTTCTTTGCTGATAGTAAAAAAATAAACTTTTATAAAGCTATTACAGATAAAAGGTGGAGGCAATCCATAGAGGAGGAGATCAAGTTAATAGAGAAGAATAATACATGAGAGCAACTCTTCCCAAGGGTCATCAAGAAATTGGAGCAAAATGGTGACAATGAAGAATGCCGATGGACATGTAGAAAGATGAAAGATACGATGTGTGGCTAAAGGTTACAAGCAAAGGCAAAACATTAACTATAAAAAAGTGTATGCACCTGTTGCCCACATAGAGATGATTCATGTGCTGATCTCTTTAGCGGCACAAATAAAGTAGAAGATTCATTAACTCAATTTCTAGTCAGCCTTCTTGAATGGTTATCTTCAAGAAGAAGTCTATGTTAAACAACCATTAGGCTTCATGGTCAAAAAATATGAAGATAAAATGTTGAGGTTGAAGAAAGCTTTATATGGATTGAAGCAACCCCCACGAGTATGGAATAGTCGCATCGAAAAGTATTTTCAAGACAGTGGATTTACTCGTTGTCTCCATGAATATGCTCTTTACTTTGAAGTTCATACTAATGGAGATATCTTGCTTGTTTGTCTCTCTGTTAATGATCTTATTTTCACCGGTAATAATCAAATTTTGTTCACTGGTAATAACCCAAGCTTGTTTGAAGCATTTAAGAAAGATATGTCATATAAGTTCGAGATGACAGTCGAAGAGCTCATATCATACTACTTGGGCCTAGAAGTGAAGCAAATAGAGGATGGCAATTTTATCTCTTAAGAAAGCTATACAAATGAGATCTTGAAGAAGTTCAACGTGTTCGATTGCAACTTGGTGAACACGCAAATGGAGAGTAACATAAAATTGTTAAAGTTTGATGAAGGAGAAAAAGTAGAACTATTTTTTTCAAGAGTCTTGTTGGAAGCATAAGGTACATGACTTGTAACAGGCCAGATATACTATTTGCGGTTAGAGTAATCATGGAAGCTCCTATCTCTACTCACTCGAAGGTCGCTAAAATAATTCTTCGTTACCTAAAAGGTATGATTGACTCTGAGATATTTTATTCTTCTTCTAGTGGTTTCAACATAGTGGGATTTTATGATAGTGATAATGTGGGAGATATTGATGATAGAAAAAGCACAACTGATTTTGTATTTTTCTTTGGTGATTCTGTTACTTGTTGGAGTTCAGAAACAATCCAATGTTACTCTCTTGACTTGTGAAGGTGAATATATGGAAGCAACATCATGTATGCTATTTGGCTATGAGAAGATGATACGATCCTAAATAGCTCAGGCAAAGCGGAGAATATTGAAGATGACCCCGAATTATCTAGTGGACCGTTGACTCGCTCCAAGTCTAAGAACGCCCGAGGGATGCGCACTGAGGAGCTGCATGGTCTTCAACAATTGACTAGAAGATGTTTGGAGAGTCACTTGTAGGATTTATACAAAGGATACTATGTTTGGAGTCTTGAGAATTGAAGAATCAAGACCCCAAGTCAAACTGTGTGACACGATTTCACCAACCGTTGGCTATGCTTTAAGAGGGGCTTGAAGAGCTGAAGAAAATAAGCTTCTGGAATTCGTCAAGGTTCAGTTGTGCAGCACGGTTGGGGTTACGGTTAAGGCTACGGTTTGGCCTGAGGAGTTTTTTTGGGACATTAACTTTGAAACTTTTCCTACTTTACCCATTGGGTATTTATAACAGCCTAGGGTTATTTAATTAGTAACTTAGCATATTTTGACATAAGAAAACTCTTGAGAGAGATTTGGAACCTCTTGGTTCGAGTTCGAGTTCGACTTTGGATTATCTGTTTTCAAGACTTGGGTTCTTGAGGGTAATCTTCCTCTCCTTTTTTTAAATCTAGGGTTCTAATTTGTCGTTTTTAGGAGGCGGTCGGATAATTTTTCGGTTGTTGCTTGAGACGTTCACTTAGGGTTCTAGATTTATTTTTTTATATTTTATTATCCAGACTACTTGTGATTATCTTAATCAAACCTATCATTAGTTTTGTTTTAATTATTGTTATTTTCATATTCTGCTGTTTTGTTTATCACGGATCGTATAGAAGATTATTGAAGGAGTTCAATTTGCCACAAACTGAAGATACAAAGAATTGTATTGACAATAAATTCGCATAGGCACTTGCCAAAAATCCTGTGTATCATAATCGAAGTAAGCATACAGACAAAAGACATCACTTCATCAGAATGTATTGCTAAGAAGGAGGTAGAGTTCAAGTATATGAAATGCCATAATCAAGTTGGGGATATCTTAACAAAGCCTCTAAGTTTGATGGTTCTTTGAGATTAAGATCAAGACCTATAATAAAAAAGAAAAATTAAAATAGAGGAAAAAAATTGTGGGACCTCATAAAATAAAAGAAACCAAAAAGAAGAAAAAAACTATGATTGGAGGAAAGAGTGGTAATTGTAAGTGCTGCAACTTTAGCAACAAATTGTGCAATTTGCATTTGCAAATTGCAAAAGCCAAATCTGATATTGCAAAACTGATTTTGTAAAGCCAAATTTGATTCGCTACTTGAACGGTGAGGTTTGCTACAAATAGAAGCCTCTGTTCTTCATTTTAAACATACCAAAATCAGAGAAGTAATAGGAGCAGTAAGAGAAATTCACACACTATCTTTATAGTCTGTAAGAAAATAAGATGGGGGTAATATTATAATAAGTTGTGTAAAATAAAGAGTGTTATTTTTCTGAAGGTGTAGTAGTATTTTGATACTATCAAATTATAATAAGGGATATTATATTACTCTGTTGGGATATTATATTCTACCCTATTAAAAGATTTGATATTGCTATCACTCTCTTATTCTTGTTATTTACTATGGATACTATTCCTGCATGGAATACTTTGTTTCCAACAGCAATGCACTGTTATGTACGTTGCTAAGTACTGTTTCTTATTTTTCGTTTTTTCCCCTTTAGGTTTCGGAACTTTCTCCATTTATATGTTTTCCAACTTCTATCTATCATGGCACTGATATCACATATAATAAATTTATTTATGACCATAAAAAATAGTAAAGTATAAAATATATATAATCTCTAGTTAAGATTAAAATTTACTTACCATTAAATTCCATAATTTGTTGGCGGTAATAACATATTGGTTGTGTAAGCCTGAGACTAATGCTGTATTGTGGGCCGGTCCAGGCCCGGGACCGGCACGGGCCCGCGGTCCTGGTGGATCTAACGGGCCTCGTGGTCCGGTCCCTGTGGTCCTGGGCCTTAAACGGGTATAGGCCCGTGAGGGGCCGGGTCGCCCATGAAGACCGCTAGGCCCGGGACCGCCAGGCGGGCCTGGACCGGGCCCAACGGTCATTTTTTAAATTTTTTTTTTTTTTTTTAAAATGGCCAACGGCCAGATTTTTAAAATCTAGCCGTTGGGCCTTAAATTTGACCGTTTTTAATTGCCAAAATAGTCATTTTGGCCCCCAAACTTTATATTAACCCCAAACTTTTTATAAATACACTTTTTACCTATTCCCACCTATAAATCCCCCCCATTCTTTCATTTTTAACTCACAAATTCTCTCAATCTCTCTCTAATTATTTTCATAAGTGCTTACTTTATTATTACAATTTCGTGAAAAATTGTGAAGTTGGTGAATTGAAGTATTTAAGTCTTCAAGTCTTCAACAATATTCAATTTTCAAGAAGTTGTTCGTCAATTCGGTAACCTCGTTCCAACTCTTTAATTTTTAATATATTGTTGTGTTTGTTTTAATTAGTTTAATTATAATTACTATGGATTTTTCATTGAAAAAAATGTTTGGTGGTAAGGGCAAGGAAAAATCGAAAATTGGTCAATCTAGTAGCCAAGCTACTCCTCCTCCCCCTGCTACCCGTCCTCCTCTACCTAATATTCTTGATAGTGATCACCCTTTGTTTCAATTTTTCAATAGTCAATTTTATCACGATGTTACACCCGATAATCAATTAGATGAACAAACGATGAACCTACTTTATCCTAATCAACCAAGATTTGAAAATGAGGATTTAGATGAAACCTAACCGGATTTAGACGATGCACCTACTAGTCCTATGAATAACCCAACTGATGCCTCGCCTGACCCTCCCGTAATAACCCCTACATTTGATAGAAGACCTCCTAGACGACCCGAAACATCCCTTGTTTGGAACTTTTTTACTTAATTAAGAGAAGAAAATAAAGCTAAGTGTAAAAGTTGTGGGTCTTTGTTGGCACATAAATATACTGGCAACCGTAGCGGTACGGGTAGTTTAACTAGGCACATAATGAAACACCCTAGAGATAAACAGAGATATTTACAAATGAAAGCTGCGGAAGAGGGGACGGGCGGAGGTAGTTCGGTTCCACCTAGTGCAGGCTCAAACTTAGTCCAACCCGGAATTAACACTGTTACCGGTGGAATTTTATACTACGATCCAAACAAGGATCGTGAAGAACTAGCAAAAATGGTAACAGTTATGTGCTTACCATATAGCTTTCCTTCTAACCCCCATTTTATACAATATATTAGAAAAATTTATAATCCTACATATAAAGGATGGCCTCGTGCTACCGTGAAGGCTGACATTTACAAATATAAGCATGAATACGAACAATATTTGCGATATCTATTTACCCATATAGATTGTCGCATTGCAATTACTACAGACATAGGTAGAAGTGTCAATGACTGTGACTATTTAACCGTTACCAGTCATTGGATAGACGAGGACTGGATAATGCAAAAACGCATTATCGCCTATAGAATAATTAACTCACGCCACACTGGTAAATTTATAGCTAGCACGGTATCAGACATTTGTAGATATTTTTGCATTACAGATAAAATAATGTCTGTTACCATGGATAACGCGTCTAATAACACAAACGCAATAACCATGCTTACAACTACTCTAAATCCCTCATTTTCTAATATTTTTCATGTTAGGTGCATTTGTCACATTTATCATTTAATTGTCGGTGACGGAATGAGATTGTTAAACATAGAAATAGAAAAGGTAAAAATGGCTCTTAACTGGCTATTCTACTCAAACCGTAGAAGTAGACTTAGGGATTATTTTAAAAAATGTGATGAATGTGGCCTTAGAGAAAGAAAGTTTCCTAAACCTTGTCCTACTAGATGGAACTACATGTATGAAAGTCTAGTAGTTGCGTTTGAATATAGACACTCAATTACCTCAACCTTTAATGCTCGTGTAGGTGGTGGTGACATTTATCAAGACGACGAGCACCTAAATAATCAAGATTAGGGTAATGTTAAAATACTTATAGATTTTTTAGAACAATTTTCAGTAGCAACTAACGATTTATCTGGCCAATACTATCCTACTATTTCTAACTGTTTAGTTTATATTGCTGCACTTGCAAATTTATTTGATCAATTTTCTGAGGGTGGTGACACTTATCGAGTTGCCATTGATTCTATGAAAGAAAAATTTTAAAAATATTTTTTCCCTATCCCCCCTATTTATGGCGTTACCGCCCTACTAAACCCTACCATGAAATTAGGAGGTCCCCAATTTTGGTATACAAAAATTTATACCTCTTTGTCACTTTCGCCTGAGGAATTTGCTTCACTTGGAGATGCAAAAGCCTCAATTCAAATAAATGCACAGACAATTTATAATGCATATCAAGCTGCCTTAGATCATGTTAGACCCAATATTCCAACTCCTACTTCGTCCACTTCACGACCAGGTAAAAGAACCGCGGGCATAAAGGCCCTCAGTGCTTGGACGGAGTTCAGGGGTTCCCAAGGTAAGAATATTGGTGATAGTTCACAACTAAATGAGCTTCAAGTTTATTTCTCGCAGGCACTTGAATCAGAGAATCCCGACGGCTCCTTCGACGTTTTGGAATGGTGGAAGGACAAACAAAAACACTATCCGGTTCTTTCAAGGATGGCTCGAGATATATTAACCGTTCAAGCTTCAACGGTGGCATCGGAGAGCGCTTTCAGTCAAGCGAGACTTCAACTCGGTGATCATAGAGCGTCCATGAGGGAGAGCTTGGAAAAGGCAGTACTCTTCCGAGATTGGATCCGTTCGAAAAGAAGAAATTTCGGACTTGCAGAATCACAACCGGATGTCAATGAAGCTTATGAAGAAATGCTATCGGAACTTGAGCAAGATGCGGCTTCGCCTGGAAGCGGTGATGAACAAGCCTCTTTTCCATCGCCGCCAACGGAAGTTCCTCCGGACCTTGAAGGATTTATGAGATTTGTTAAGGATAATACTTAGAGTAATATGTAACTTTCTTAGTTTTTTTTCCTTTTAATGGTGGTATTAGTACCTTGTTGTGCTCGTTCCATTGGGGGGAGGAAGACTA
>MCJB01004025.1:43596-85694 GCA_002018475.1 Nicotiana obtusifolia
AACTATATATATATATATATATATACATATACATATATATAAGGCAATATATTGTATATATAGTTTATATCTATATATGTATGTATATATATACATTATATACAACACTTATATAAAGTAATATATATATATATATATATATATATATATACATAGTTTATATGTATATATATACAATATATACAACATATATATAGAAGACTTATATAGGCAATATATTTATATATGTCTAATTGCAATCTATATTAGTATATGCATATATAGTTTACAAGAAATTTCCGTTGATTTAAAAAAAAAAAGGAACCGTTAGGCCCGTTTGGGCCCGCGGACCCGGCCCATTTAGCCCGGAACCGTGTGGGCTTAGGCCCGTAGCGGCCCGGTCCCAATCTCCCGGATCGCCAGGCCCGCACCCGTCAGGCCCAGACCCACCTAAGGCCCAAGCCTAACAGACCCAGGCTCGCCAGGCCCATTAGGCCCAGGCCCATTAGGCCACAGCCTTACCTGAGACTAACTTCTATAACCACTAGTTATAGTAGAAAGGCTCTTTCCTCGGAACGCGCCTCACGCATCCTCGAAATTCTTTCTAAATATCGTTTCTTCTAGATGAACACACTACCAATTGGAGGCCAGCTACGGTCTTCCGGCGAACACCTAAATGATCCACCTAGTAATTCCAATATCAACCACGGCCAGAATACCTCGTATGCTGCTACAGTGGCTGTTCCGACAATGAAGACGAAGCTCAAATTCAGACCACCAGAGCTACATGAAGGAAAATAGTCTGTTTTCTTTTCACCACAAGAGGAGGAAGAATTGGCTAAAGCTTGTAGGTTTACTATTGTTGGGAAATTCTCGCATGGAAAACCGTCCTTAGGCGATATTAGAAGGGATTTCGCCGCTAGGTTTCCACTTATAGGTACTGTGAAAATTGGCCATTATAACTCTAAACATATTTTTATGAATTTTTCGATTGAGGAAGATTATCTTAATATCTATTCTAGAAGGAATCTCTGGGTTTTGGGATGTTTCATGAGAATGGTCACTTGGACCATAGATTTTAATCCAGAAGAAGAGACCTCTTTGCCTCCCATTTGGATATCACTACCTGGCCTTAAATGGCGTTACTACAATTAGGATGCACTGTTCCGGATCACGTCCCCAATTGGAACTCTTCTAAAATTTGATAAAGCTACTGATGTTAAATCGAGCCAAATTTCGCAAAAGTTATGGTTGAGATTGACTTGGCCATACAAAGGAGATTCAATTTGGGTGGGTATCAAGGAAGAAGGAGGAGAGGAGAAGGGTGGATTCTGAAAAAATATTGAATATGACTTTGTTCCGAATTACTGTTATGCGTGTAGACATCAAGATCATGTGAAGGAGGTATGCTTAGCACCCAAGAAAAAAGATAACAAGAAGCTAGTTGGAGACAATGTTGTGTCCAACAAAGCAACAACAAGTGCTAATCCTAAAGCTCTAGCTAATACTGATGTGATCTCTGCGAAGCAGAATGTTATACCTAATAATAATGGCAATCACAAAGTGGTAATTGCATCTACTAGTAATATACCTAAGCTCTCTCAACTGGCGAACAAGAAATTACATCAAGTTCATCAACTACCTGTTGGTAATAAAGGGGCAACTATACAGAAGAAGAAACTGATGAACAGACAGAGAATCCAACAAGGGATTAGAACCAAGCTGCCAAGAAAAGACAAGATGAAATGGGTAGCAAGACCATCTGCTAGTAATTGTCAACAACAGAAAATTGAACAAGCTAAGAAAGTTGTTGAAAAGCTTCTGCAAAAGAATAATGTTGTAGTGGTAGAGGCTAGTGCAGAAGGAAACAACAATGAAGACAACATAGTTCAGAATGTGCGATCTAATATCCCCAACATCACTCACAGTCCTTCCTATTGCAAACTCTTTTCAGCAACTAGAAGCGGAAGAAGAGACATGTGAACATCAAGAGAATGAGGAGTCAAGGCAAGTGGTGAGAAACTTATGTCCAAGGAATATTTGCACAAGTAAACATGAAGGTCATAAAGGCATGAAAATAGCTCAAAGTGTTGAAGTTTCTTATGATGTTCTTAATAATTAGCACAATCATTTAGAATATTAGAGGAGTAAAGTCCAGGGGGATTTTGAAAGGTTGAAATTTTTAGCAGGTCTTCATAAAATTCATCTTATAGCCATACAAGAACCCTTTGTTAAAGCAGATCAAATAGACAAATATAGAAGAGGTCTGGGTTTCGAAGGTTGTTATGCAAATTGTAATGGAAAAATCTGGGTCTTATGGTCAGCTGAATTTCATGCTGTAGTGGCAGAGAATAATGAGCAACAAATGACACTCAAGATTACCAGGAAGAATGATGGTGAAGTTGTCTGGTTCACAGCAGTATATGCTAAATCTAAACAACATCTAAGAGTTCCTTTGTGGGATAATTTGATACATTACATCAACTATATTGATGATCCCTGGTGCATATGTGGAGATTTCAATGCAATTATGAGTCTAGAAGAAAAGAAAGGAGGTAATCCTCACAGAATGGAGAAGAGTTGGGAATTTAAATCGTGTATGGAGGATTGTAGTATGGTGGATGCAGGTTACAAAGGACTGAGGTTCACTTGGTGTAATGCAAGGGAAAGGCATCAGAGAATCTGGAAAAGGCTAGATAGGGGGTGTTTATTAATCACCACTGGACAGACAAATTTTCTTTTATTGATATAGAACACTTAGCAAGCACAGGGTCAGACCACACACTTATGCTAGTGAAGTGTTCTACTTCAGAACAGCCTGTTATCAAATTTTCAAACTCTTGAACTTCTGGACTAACCAACCAAATTTTAAAACGATTGTGCAAGAGGCATGGAATGTAGACGTTGGGGAAACTGCATGAGAAGACTACAACTCAAGCTGAAACAAGTTAGTACCAAGCTTAGTCAGTGGTCCAGAGAGCAAATTGGGAATATCTTTGATCAAGTCAAAAATAGGAGCATAAAATGCAAGATCTTGAAACAGAATACATCGATAATGATGTTGAGGACCTCAGAACTCAAGTACACAAAGCTCAAGCGGAACACACTAAGTGGTTAAAATATGAAGAATCTATCCTCAAGCAGAGGGCAAATATCAAATGGATTGAGGAGGGAGATTCCAATACTAAATATTTTCATGCAATCATCAATGAAAGAAGAAGAAGGGCATCTATTTAGAGAATTCAAAGATCTGATGGGCAATGGATCAATGGGGAGGATGATATTGCTAGGGAGGCTGTGGAATGTTTTTCAGATATGTTTAAAGATGAAGGAGAACCAGAGCTGCAACACTTAGATTGTATTGATCAAGGTTACTCATGAGGATAATATTAGGCTTTGTGGTATCCCTGATGAAGAGGAGATTAGGAAGGCAGTTTTTGATCTAAATTCGAATAGTTCTCCAGGACCAGATGGATTTGGAGGTTTTTCTACCAAAGTTGTCGGGATATCATCAAGCCAGAGTTGATAGAGTTTATCCAGCAATTTTTTGGTAGAGCAGAACTTAGCAGATTCTTTACCAGCTCATGCCTTATTTTACTACCTAAGGTTGAGAATCCTTCTTCACTCAATGATATGAGACCGATTAGTCTCTGTAACTGCTCTAACAAGATAATTTCCAAAATCATGAGCCATATTGAACTCCATATTGCCAAAGATTATTTCTGACAATCAGACTGGGTTTCTAAAAGGAAGATCCATAACAGAAAATGTTTTATTAGCTCAGGAGATTATCCATGGTATTGGCAAGAAGAATTTTGTAGGGAACACTGTCATTAAATTGGATATGGCTAAGGCCTATGATAGGATCAACTGGAAGTTTTTGCTGAATGCATTGAGGAAGTTTGGATTCTCAAAGAACTGGATTGATTTAGTTTGGAGGTATATTTCAAATGTCTAGTACTCTGTGCTTATTAATGGGGGTAGGAAATGATTCTTTCATTCTACTAGAGGTTTGAAACAAGGAGACCCCTTGTCTCCATCTCTCTTTATTCTAGGGGCAGAGGTTTTGTCTATTATGCTTAATCAGTTACCTCATATTCATCAGTTCAGGGGCTTTAGCATGGTGCAAAGTGGTCCACAGGTTACTCATCTTGCATATGCAGATGATGTAGTAATCTTCTCTTCTGGTGGAAAGAGGGCATTGAAACTAGTCATGCATCAATTACAGAATTATGAGAAGTGCTCCGGGCAGCTGATCAATATAGGAAAGAGCTGCTTTCTGGTGGATCCTAAAACATCCAACATTACCATTCAAAGGATTAAAGAGGTGACTGGCTACAGGCATGCTAACTTCCCTGTAACATATCTGGGATGCCCATTATATGTAGGTAGAAAGAGAATTTCGCATTTCAGTGAGATAATTTCTAAACTTGTGAAGAGGACCACTGGTTGGCTAGGAAAACTTTTGTCTGTTGGTGGTAGAGCCACACTCATCAAACATGTTTTGTAATCACAACCCATTTACTTGCTATCGGCATTGGAACCTCCAAAACCAGTGCTGAAACAACTTGAGACTTATATGGCTAGGTTTTTCTGGGGATCAGATGAAGATAAGCAAAAATATCACTGGAGTTCATGGTCCAATCTATGTTACCCTAAGGAGGAGGGAGGGTTAGGGTTTAGAAGTATTTTGGATGTGAGTGAAAGCCTGACTATGAAGAGGTGGTGGAGGTTCAGAACCTGCAAATCCTTATTCTTAATGGCCAAATATTGTTCTAATCATCCTGTATCTGTTCCTGCTCATACTTCTCAATCTCATGCATGGAAGAACTTGCTCAAAATCAGAGATTAGGTGGAGGAAGAACTACTCTGGAAAATTAATGCGGGAAATAGTAGTTTTTGGTGGGACAATTGGTGAGAAATGGGTGTTGTGCCTCAGGTCATTCTTAGACAAGACATCAGTGGGGTTCAGGTTGTTAGAGATGTTATTACTGATGATAAATAGGACGTGGATCAACTGCAGTTACCATAGTTTCTTACAGAACAAATTCGATCTATTGGCATAGGGAACCAAAGTTGTGATATACCAGTTTGGATGCCTAATAGTACTGGTAACATTACTACATCTTCAGCCTGGGATAGAGTTAGACAAAGAAAAGACTCTTGTATCTTTTTGAAGAAAATTTGGCATAAGCAATTACCTTTTCAAATGTCCTTTCTGCTAGGGAGAATATTGAAAAGGAAATTACCTTTTGATGACATCATTATTAAGTTTGGACTGAGTATTGTATCCAAATATTTCTGCTGTGTTAACCCACAAAGAGAAACTCTTCATCATACTTTTATTAGTGGTACGGTAGCTGAACAGACTTGGAAGTTCTTTGGGAGCCCGCTGGGTATTACATGGGATGATATACCTATCAGAACTATGATATAAAGATGGTGGGACATCAAACCAAAGAACTCTATTCATCAAACTAAAGAACTCTATTCATCAAACTATTCTTCAAATAACACCTGTGGTAATATTTTTGGGAGATATGGAAGGCCAGGTGCTCGTAAGGTATGGCGATGCTAGAGTTTACTTGAAGAGAATACATTACCAAATTTTGTCCCACTTGAAATGGGTGATATCAAAGGCTAAGTGTTATAGGCAATGGGCAAGGAATTGGGTAGATATCTGTCAACAGGTGTTATTACTCGTTCCCAAAATTGATTACGTAGTTGTTAAATGGCATAAACTTCCTGAATATTGGCTTAAGATTAATATCGACGGAAGCAAAGACGCGGAAGTAAATTCGGGTATTGGTGGCATATGCAGAGATCAAAGGGGTAAGCTAACTATGGCGTTTGCTTCTTCAATTGGCAGAACAAGTAGCAACATGGCTGAAGCTAGTGCAGCTTAGCGGGGGTGGAATGGTGTAGTTGCAATGGTTGCAACAATATTATACTGGAGTATAATTCCCAGCTTGTGGTTGATTTGATCAATGGTAAATCAAAACCTCCTTGGCAAATGCAGGGCATTATCAGACAGATTCAAGACATTGCCGGTCAACTCAATTGTGCTATTCGCCATTGTTTAGAGAAGCTAATCAAGTTGCGGATGCATTAGCAAAATGGAGCATTGACAATGAAGAACTTCTTATTTTCTCCCATCATGCTCTTCCTTCTTCTGCAGTTAGACCTTACAGATTGGATTACATTCAGATGGTGTCACTAAGGCATAAACGTAGGAAGAAACATTTTTTGTGAAGAGTTTTTGTTGATTGGTAGGTTATTGTATATGCAATGGTGTATATGCCAAACTGCACAGGGCACTTCTGTTTTTGTATGTAATGCATAAGGGCAGTAAATAGTTAGTTAAAAAAAAAACACTAGTATCACAACTAACACGAAGATGGTTCATAACAATTCATAATTTTATCATGGTTCATACATGAAATATGATAAGGATTTTCTATGAGACTAGAGGAAGGAGGCTAGTCTCGATTTATAGAGGGCATCTACCTATCACAGGTGAATAGTCAATCATATCTCACTTATCCACACACGCACACAAAATTAAACTAATAATAAGGTCTCATATATTTTTTTCACAACTTTGGCCTAGTACTATCCTTTCCAGCCTATAAAAACTAAAGTCTAAATTTTATATACTTGGATATGACACCTGGTATAAAAAGGTTATATAACCTTTTAGGGGCAGAGGAAGGTGAATGGTATACTATTAATGGTCCTCTCACTTCTACTATAAAATGTGATGGAGCTTACTAAGTGAATTAGCCCAGGAGCCTCTATAAGAATAGGGCTAATTTGAAATCTTCAAAATTAAGGTTCTCGGGAGAAAACAACCATTGATGATAATGTTTGTTTAGTGAAGCACATTTACAGAGCCACGGGAAAGTGGAGAACTAATTAGAGTAAGCTAGCTAGCTAGTTGATCATTCTTTCCTAAAGCTGTTTGAGAATGAATAAGACTATTAAACTCAATAAAAAGTATTTTACGATTGTAGCATACATCCACATAATTATGGGTAGACGTTATAATCTCTTGATTAGGAAAGACAGCACAGCTTGCTTCTTTTCTAGGGCTCTAATTCACATCGACAACAATCTTTTCCACTTTGCCTCCTACAAATGGTAGGTTTATATTATCCCAGCTCTTGCATAATTATTTATAGCATTCTTTTAGCACGAGCATGCTTTGATACAATCTAAAGAAAGGCATATTTTTGCAAAATTGATAATGAAAAGATATACGATATTAAAGTAGCCTTTGTTAAGGAGCGTTTTAAGATTCTTTAGCTAGAATTTTGATTAATTAATGAGGACTCAAAGTGGGTACTTGACACCGAGCAAAAAACCCAAAAAGAAAAAAAAATGTAGCGCTAGCCTTAAAAATAGCTGCAAAATTTATCTAAATATATGCAAATTAAGACATAACAAGTACAAATGTACAACATACTATAGTTTACATTCCTTGAGATTTTTTCTTTTTCTTTTTGTTGTAGCAACATCCTTAAATAATCCAAGCTAGCTAGCTATTTGAATATAAAAACAAAAACAATTGTATCTTCATTAGAAACTGGAAGTATAACCTATATACTAACTAAATTCTACCTATATGACTAAAGCTCAACTCCCTTCTTTTACACATCATGTACCTGAAAATTTCCTCAAACTTCTTGTACTTTCATGTCTCAACTTTTTTCCCCTAGCATTGTCAATGAGGTTCAGGGCATTCATATATTCCAACATTACGAGATCACTGAGATTATATGTATCAAGAAACAAAATCTGGTAATAGTTGAGCCGCGTATCGCTTCCCACTCTGAAAATCAATGTTTTCATAGGTTATACTTGGATGAGAAGGTTGAGGATTGCTCATTCTATTGTAATGAGTTTCAATTCTTCCCATTTCAATCCCAATGTTTTGGTTAGGCAAAAAGTTGTGTTGACTCCCTGAGAGGACTAAGTTTTCAGAAGGTGGAAGTCCTAAGGTAAGAGAAACACCATTTCCTTGAAAATTTGAGGCCAGTTGTTGGTTTGGATTGAACCTTCCAAATTCTCCCATTGTACTATAGGCAGTCATTAGAGGGTAGCTCTGATCTCTTGCTTGCCTGTTATCGCCGTTGAACTTTTCGCCTTTGCGCGTGTCTCCGGCTTTCATTTCCGTCTCCATCGAGAGAATACTACTTGAAGAATTCTGCATGTCATTTCTTGGCTTTTTGTTGTTCCTTTCAGAAGTACTGTTCTCCATGTTTAATGAGCCAATGAAGGAGAAACCTGTTAAGAGAAACTTGTTAGATAATGTGTCTCAATACATACACACACAATTTAAGAGAGACTAATTGTAATGAGCTTAGTTGACCTATATATCGACAATATAAAAGAATTTTTATATTGTCAGGTTGTCTTAAAGATAACTACGGTAAATCATTTATGATTTAATGCAGAGGCGGATCCAGGATTTGAAGTTTATGGGTTCCTACAGTGATCTCAACTAAAAAAGACAATAACAACCAGACCAACGATGGGTTCCCACCTAAATATTCTTACACATTTAGTATATCTCATAACACAAATATAGAGTTTGGACAAAATTTATTGCATTCACGTGAACCCACACTTAAGACTATATATTTTCCCTAATTTATGGTATTAGTAACTTGGAAAATAAGACAAGTAACCTGCTACAGGTAAATTTATACTGGTAGAGTAAAAATTCTTTACATTATCTATGTATATAAGCTAATATAGAAATTTTATTACGGTGTTTAGGTTCATTTTTCTTGTGAGTTATTGTAGATGTTTAGAGTGTACACATATCGAATAAGTCATCCACTCCCTGGGTTGTTCATCAAGTATGATTTACGTATCTACGAGTTTAAATGCTGATGTAGTAGCTATGTTTGTGTGAGAGAGAGAGTCTAACTTCAGGAATGCAGTTAGTTCTCAAGTAATTCAATCTTAGGTGCGACTTTAGGAAGCTTATTTTGGCAGCTACTCTTTTATAGTTAGGTGTGTATTCGCTAAGTCATCCTAGGTTGTTCATCAAGTATGATTCATGTAACTTCGAGTTTAAATGTTGATGTAGTACATATGTGTGTGTGTCAGAAAGAGAGTCTAACTTCAGGTATGCAGTTAGTTTTCAAGAAATTCCTTCGGATATTAGGTACAATCTTAGGAAGTTTGTTTTGGCAGCTACTCTTTTATAGTTATGTGTGTATTGACTAAGTCATCCTAGGTTGTTCATCGAGTATGATTCATGCATGTAACGTCGAGCTTAAATGTCGATGTAGTAGCTATATGTATTTATGTGTTTGTGTGTGAGGAAGAGAGATTAGAAAAACCTGCAGCTTGAACTGGAAGTGAGCCACCAGTTGGAGATGTTGAAATGGTTGAACTAGAAATTTCTGTGGGAGAAGCATCCTGCAATATGCTACTAATTTGCTTGTCCTTTCTAAGGTTAGTGGTCTCTTGTGGAGCACTTGATTTTGTGCACATCTCTTTGTTAGGCACATTATTTGCGTTTTCTTCTAAACCATTTTGCTCTTGATTATTCTTCACTTCTTCCAAGTACATTTCCTCCACCATTGGCTTCCACAGTCGAACTCTAGCATTTATGAACCAGTTGGAGACCTGCAATTCATGCATTTAATTAGGAAGTGGTTCGTACTTTCATAATAGAGGAAAGTGTTTCAAGAATGCGTTCAAGTTAAAGTTATATACACCTGTCAATATAAGAACTTTTATACCGATCATATTATTTTTACCTACTGCAGCAAGTAATTTGTCTTATTTTTAAGATTGGAAACTCAATATTCTTTGAGTGACTTAATAGTGTAAAATTTATTTATATTGACAGTGCTATATAACTTAATTAAAAAAATTACGAGGTTATTAGCAAAATTAAAGAGAAGATAATGGAATATTCAAGAACCTGACTCCTCGTTAACCCTGTTTGCTTGGCAAGCATAATTTTATCTGAATCTTTGGGGTACCTGCAAGAAAAAAACAAAAAAAACAAAAAAAAAAAATCCCTAGTTACATCTCGGTCCTACCAGTTTGGAGGGTGGAAAAAACAGGTTTTATTTTAATTTTCTCTAGAGAAATGACTTTAGGCAAAAGCTTGTTACTAGTCATTTTCCAAGAAAATTTCGTTAGACATGATCTTTTAAAGAAGATGTTCAATTTATATAATAAATTTGAAAAAGAACGTACTGTTATCTCCTTAAAATGTTTCTACATGGTGTAAAATGGTTTTCACTAGAGATCGAAGTTTAATTTTGAGGATACACGGTAAAGAATTCGTATACTAGCAGTACAATTTTACTAATTATAGTAGATTACTTGTTGTATTTTTCAAGTTATTATAAGTTCCACTTATTACGAATAATTACATATCTCTACCTTATAAGTGATTTGACAATGTACAATATCACCTTGTAGATGTTAAATTCTATTTTTAAGTGAGTTTAAATTATATGAACTACATTATAAGAATTTATAACATTATCAGATAATTCAAAGAATATCTACAGGCTTTTCGAGTAATTGGCACTTACGGGTGCAGAAAATGCTCGAAAAGCCAAGCACGAAGTACTGAGACAGCTCTTTCCGGCAAACCTCGTTGGGGTCTCCAAGCATTTGGTTGCATCATTCCTAGCTGTTGGAGTGCACGTTGTTGCCTCAGATGATGATCCACAAATCTTAGCCTGGACGACGATCCTTCAATTTTCCCTCCCAAGCTAATTTCTTCTTCTCCTAAGCTTTGGCTTGTGGCCTTTATTTGTCCAGTTATAGCATCTTTTAGGCAACGAAATTGCTTCGAAATTGTATGCAAAGCAAGTTGAGTGTATGATTTTGCTGATCCAATTCCTGCTGCTTCCTCAAATGATGCTACAATTATTTGCATCTGGTGATGGTACTGTCTATACCTTTGCTCCACCTAACCAAATCCGAAGTCAAAAAAGATCTTTCAAGACAAACTTAAAACAAGTGGACTATTCCCGTTTGGACAATATTTAATTGAAGTAGAAAAAATGAATATTTGAAGTTCGAAGTAAAAAAGAAAAAATTTGAAAGTCGAAATTGTGTCCCAGTCGGAATTCCACTTGAAAAAAAGTTTAACGTTTTGTAAGTGAGAATTTATTTCACTTGAAATATTCTTCAAACCAAATTTTCAACTTCAAATTCTTTGTTTAAAGTTCAAATTGAAATATAAAACA
Organism: Nicotiana obtusifolia; assembly: GCA_002018475.1. Lineage (NCBI taxonomy): Eukaryota > Viridiplantae > Streptophyta > Magnoliopsida > Solanales > Solanaceae > Nicotiana > Nicotiana obtusifolia. The sequence continues at coordinate 54,807 of MCJB01004025.1, forward strand.
ACTTTGTTCAAGTAAATCTTGTAGAGGGAAAAGTTTAATGTAAGTGATTCTCAAAAGAAAGGTAAGAATATTTCATAGCTTGAAAGGTTCAAAGTAAAAGAGAAATGAATAAGAACACGTGCTTTGATTTTTGTCAACTCAACGAGACATTTTAGGTTTCTTATCTTTAACTTTAGTTGGATCCGCAAAAGAAAATTTAGAACCACACAATCATCAGTTTTGTATATCACACAGAACCAACGTGATTGGTGACTCTTTAATGGAATTGCTTAGCTTCAACATGAACAAAATTGTACCTTTGAAAAATCAACAATTATTGCAAGTATGAATCAACAGTAACTTGACCCCACCATCTCCCAAAAAATCCAAATAAACAAAACAAATGGAGTAACTAGAATTAATGGAATTAAAGGCCAAACTTTCTTCTCAACCATTAAGGTACACAAATAAGACACAGCTAGAAATTTGGGTTTATAGGTTTTGAATTCTTGAAAGACCGTCTGTTGGGTTCTGATACACATTTAAGTGAATTTTTTAACAATAATACAAAGTCCGGACCAAAATTACTAGATTCTACCGACCCCTTAAGTAAAATTGTAGTTTCGCTAACATAGAATTTTACAATTTTTGAATCATGTAATTGTTCAAGAAATATTATAGAGATAAGGTAGAAGAGGGGAAAAAAACTTAAAAGAATATGATATAATATGAATTAGAAGTACCTCATCAAGCATGCTAATAAGTTTGGCCTTTTTCATTTGAAGTTCTTGTCTTTGAACAGTTGTAAGCTCAACAACACTATTTTTCTGGCTGCTAGTTTCACCTGATCCACTATTAGGAGCAGCAGCAACATCACTACTCAAAGGCATTAATTCACTATCCAATAATTTGTCCTTCTCCTTAGCCCCAACCTCTTTGATGTTTTTTCCAACATTAACAACTTCATCAAGAAGCTCTTGTGCAGCTTTTAGGTACTTAGAACCAACAATCATTCCATTAGAAAATGAAGAAGATGATAACCCTGATCCTCGAATGTGATTGTTATTAGTATTTATTCGCGGCGATGATGATGATAATATTCCAACTTGATGATTATTATGCGGTGAAATCTCTTGGTGGTCTAGCGGAAAAGACCTGAAATTCATCTGTTGTCGTTGTTGTTGTTGTTGTGGGGAAAGACTTAGAGAAAGACCTTGATGTTGTTGCGTCGGTGATACCAACCCCGGTCTTTGGAACCCCAATTGGGAGGCAAAGTCCGTGGTTGTGCCTCCGCCGGAGTTGGGAGAAACTACGGCCTGAAACAAATCAATTGAATCCTTTAAAAAACAATGGAGTGCGCTAAATAATAGAAAATAAATTATTCTCTAAGAGCTTGTCCAGTACCGTCAGTATATGTGATTGGCTTTCATTTCTACCATCACTACCACCACTACTACCACCGCTATTTTGGCCATCAGAGCTCCACAAACGTTGGAGAAGGCCATGATGAGAGGTGGAAACTTCTTGGACCGAGGGGCGGCTCGGATCCTGAAAATTTGCCGGAAGGGGAACCCCGACAAAGTGTTGCATCTGGGCTTGCGAAGGAAGTTGCCCGTGGGGCAAATTTCCGGCGGTTGAGGAATTCAAGAAGAACATGTTTGCTTGTTGAAGATGTTGTTGTTGTTGCTGTTGAGTGTCAGTATAGCCTATGTAGTTAGGATTCATCAGATAAAGTGTCTGCAGACCATCAGCTTGGATTTCTGAGCTCCCTTGATAGTACATCGCCATAGATTTTAACACCTATAAAAATCTGACCTCACTCTTAAATGCTTAACCAATCAAGAAAATCTGTCTTTTCTTTTCCCCCTCCAATATATGAAACTATTTCAAGAAATCTTGTTAAAGAAAGCTTAGGCCATCCAAATTTGGAAGTCAGTTGTAACACCTGAAGATAGTACTGATGATGGAACCTGAAAGAAAGTAAGAGAGAAGAAGCTTATGATAAATCCATGCAATATTCTATAGATGGCAAACATTTTTGTCATAGAAAATAGCATACTAAGAGTTATAATATATAATTAACAGCTCAAATTTGAAACTATATTTGATGAATCTTGATTGAGGACGGCTTTTGACTATGATGTGTCAACTAAGAGGAAAAAAGATGGAGAGTTTGTTAAGTATGGGGAACAATAAAATTTGTGCTTACTCTGACAAATATATGAAGGCTAGCTATATGAAGGATCTTCAACAATAAACTAAACAGAAAATAAATTTAATAAAAAGATGAAGAAAGAAAGGTATTATAGAGGGAGAGAGAATGATTTTGAGAAGTTGCCTTCTTGTCAGATTCTTAAGTTTTCTGCAAACTCCACTGCACAAAAGAGGAATATGAATAAAGAGATTTTTATTAGTGCTAGTCTCCCAACATATCCTCCCCCACTCTATCCCTAGAGTCGGATTCAGAATTTAAAACAAAATGAGTTCTTACAATAATTTTAATTTAATATGTAGTAATAATTAAATTTACACTCAAATACTTATAAGTACATAGTAAATTTCTTAATAAATATAAAAGTTTGAACAAAAATTACTACGTGAACTCATAACTAATAAGCTAGGTCCGGTCCCGCCTACCCCTATCAAAACACAATGAAAGAAATGGGTAAGAAAGAAAAAGTGTGACCATTTTGGTAATTACCTGAGATTTTTTTTTTTTCGTACTGTTTTAAGAGGATAGATGATTGAAAAGGTAATATTGAGAGTCTTTTATTTTTTACGTTTCTTTTGTTTTTGTAAAGTCTTCCTTCTCTTCTTCTTCTTCTGGGGGCATTTGTTTGTTTAATAAATTAATTTGGTGTTAGGTACGTGTGATGGAAATTGGAAAAGTCTAATTAGACATATTGAATTTTTTTTTTCTTTTTTTGATTTCTTTAGAGAGAGTGCGTGTTTATAGTGAATTTAACACAAGAAAGAAAGTAGGGCAGGGATAAGAAAAATGAGGACATCTACTTCCACCAATTGACGGGTCAGTAATAATTGATACATGATAACACAAGATGCCAGAAGTCCCTCGATTCTCTTTAATTCTATTTATGACCCTTATATGTGTTCTGGGAATAGAACTTTTTTCCTTCCGGTGGCTTGATGGCTTTTTTTAATTAGATTGTACATTTTAAGCACTGTAAAAAAAGATTTCATCTTTTTGTTACCAAAAGTAATTTAGTGATTTTCCGTGATATTCAGGAAAGTCGAATGACTTTTTTTATAAAGAATAATTCAATGACTTAGATGCAATAAAGTAAAAATTAAATGACAACCAATGAAATTAATTCGTGAATCTTGCACACCTCCTAAAGATTTTCTTTGTTTCTGTTCGATGGCAATAGACTTTTGGTTTTGTTGTCAATCTTTGTGGTTATTAATCTTTTTGCTAGTTAAAGAGAAATTGTATTAACTTAACCATAAATAAATAAATAAATAAATAAATAGATAAAGGAGGATCATTACAAAGAGAAATTAAATAGAGTTTTTGGGTTCCAAGTGAGTCCTGAAAGTGATAAATCAAAACAGGGTAATGTTCATTTTTCTCAAAACCCGCCAAATGTCAGCCATTGCATTTACAGCTCTCTATTCGTTTAATCCGAATAGGAAAGAAGATTTCACTAAAAATTCTCTTACATTATCGGTATATATTAGAAGGCTAATTTTTTCGTTATAGGGATGTGAAAAGTATGTAAGCTAACACAAATCACTCCCATCGTTGAACATCTAATAGTAGTGAATGGATCTTTAAAATAACCGTATCGAACTGATTATTAATTTTTTTTTTTAATAAAAACATAAGTTTTTATATATATATATATATATATTTATGATCGTACCTTTTATAAAAGCAAACCGGAAAAATTCTGAAACGCACCGAACAAATTTATATATGAAAAATACTACTATATTTTATATACTAAGTTTAAAAAGAAACAAAGCATTAATTTCTTTTTTTGGACCTTTGGATTATGAAATGGCGACAAGTGACCAAATAATTAATATCCAAAGTCCTAACTTTCAAACATATTCTACTACTCATATTGAAATTAAATTAGTTCCAACATATCGGGTAGCAATCCCTTAGAATTCTAGCGATCTTCAGTACCAAGCTACCTTGAACAATAATCCATTAGGATTCTAGCGATCCATTAGCAAGCCTACTACTTCTTTCATATGATTTAGATTTCTCTTGTCGGATAATAATCCTCTAATAAGCTCTATTCTTGATTCTCAGCTTGATTAGTATTTTTTCACTCGTATAATTTATATTTCTCTTGTCTTTGCATAATTTATTTTGCGCTATCAAGGAATAATGCGATGAATCTCTATTCTACACGTCTTTCATACTATCATTAATTTTAAAATAGTAAATATATTTAGAGAATTTTGCCAAAGTCCTATGCAAGTACCAATTTATTGCATTCTAATTTCGACTAGCGACTCTTGCATGACGTTTTTAAAAAAATACTGAAAATTAACCGAACCATACCGATACCGAAAAGAAACCGAGATGATTGGGACGATTTCGAAAAGTCTAATTTTAATTATACAAAATGAAGAAAATTTAATATGGTACGAATTTTATAAAATAACTAGCCGAACCGAATCATCCACAACCCTAACATCTAATACTCTTGAAACATTAATGTAGAACTTGCATTATGTCTTTATTGCGATAGAAATAGTATAATATCCGATCATTGAGCTTTAATGCATTTTTAATTATTTTGATCTCTGCATTGTATGATTTCCAGAATAATGGCATGCAGACTACCTTTACTAGGTCCCATCAAAAGATTGTAAAACGTCTGACCCTAAAATACAGTAGTAGGTGCATACCAAATTAAAGTCATGGACCATATGACAACTTCAACAAAGAAAAAAAGTGTCCCTCCACACCTTTCCTCAACTCCAAAAAGTTATTAAATCTTATACACTATGAATAGCATAGGTCACGTTCTTGAAGCACATATCATACTTCAAAATCAAGGACCAATACTTACTACATTTTTTTTTTTTTTTTGGTTTATCAGGATATCTGCATGGGCCACATTAAATCTAAATTTACGTCGAAAAGTCTCACATTTGTGGTAAATCTCTCCCTAACAAAAATGAGTACATACCTAAAATTTCGAATATGAAAAATTTTAATTAATAATAAAAGGAGTACTTACTACTTTACCATTAAGCTGATCGGTATCAAGGACCAATACTCACACAAGTCATATGCTTGATAGGGAAATTACTCTATATAGTCAGTCTTCTTTAAGGTACAGTTTCTCCTTCAAGATGCAATTAAACCATTTTTCTTAGAAGATGTCATCTGAGATCCTAGATTCAGCTTTCATGAATTGATTATCAAAAGAATTAGAATTCTTTCTTCTTTCGCTTTTATCCTGATCATGCAGCCTTTTCAAAATCTTCAGCTTCCTTTTGTCAACTGAAAACAACTTGATGATATATAGTCTCTGAAGCATAGTCGATCAATTTTCCTATAAATTACTCTATATAATACTATTAGACTTTCGGGATCGTTTGATACATGCAATAAGAATAATAATTCGGAAATAAAATTTGAGCTTAACTTTATCTCATATATGATTTGGAATATTAGCTAATCCCGTGATAAGTTTTTCACTAAAATGATGGGATTAGTTAATCTCATGGGATATCCCAAGATTATACCAAATGACCCCTCAATTGTTTGGTACTAATAGCACTCAATCATTATACATTACCGTACTTTTAGTACTTTAACTGCAAAGTTTCATGGTTCAAACTCCTAATATTTTCTACTGAATTCTTGGAAAGCTTATGAAAAGGGGACCTATCAATGACGAGCATAAAAATACAACATAAAATTATTGCTAGCTAATCAAAGATAGTATAGATTAATTATCGTTTTCATATGAATTAGATTTAAACAGTGTTCGAAGAATTTCCAGTTGATTACTATCCAGAAAAATTAACACTTGATTTGATGACTATTACTACAATTAACTGCTAAAAATTAAGCAAATAACAATTGATCACAAAAGACAACAAACTAGCAACAAAGAAATATCAATGAGAGGGATACGTGTATTTGACTAGATAAGTGAAAGATAATTGACTTGGGATCCAATTCTTGAGTTAATTCACTATATAATATGGTTGATTCTCATGAATTCAACCGATAATCAGATTGCACTTGAAGTTAATGTTCCTCTTTCGATTAAACGTTAATTCAGTAATTAATCCAATTGAAGCACGATAAACAATTGCAACAATCAAATGATGGTTATGATATAAAGGGTAACTTCTCACGAATATTTCCCTATTTTCTAGTTCGATTAACAATTCAAGAGCCTCTTTCGATTACCTATTTGAATCACGAATTTAAACTAGAACATAAGATGTTAAGAAATTCAATATCAAACTCCTCTTCTGATTAAGCAAATAAATAAATAACTCATAATACAAATTAAAGCTCCATCAGTTAATTATAACAATTATCAAGAATCGTATCCTAATCAAGTTATCGAAACACTGTATCTGTAACACCTTAATGGAAATTACTCCATAACAATGGAGTAATACATCTCAAATAAGTTTAAGAGCAAAGAAAACATCAATTCCAATGATTCAATACAAACTCCCATATTGCACCGATTGCAGGTTGTAATATTGATGAATTCTTGAGTCTTCTTGCCTTGGTTGGTTCTCCAACCTCCCGTAGGTCAAAGTCCTTCAAAATAGTGTTTTTGGTATATTTATACCATGTAGAAATAAGCCCGGACGAAGCTACCCTTTCCTAGCCGAACTTGAAAATCATTCTGGCGATTTTGCACAACCGCGCCGCCCCATGCGGCGCGCTAGTGAGGAAATCCATAGAGCTTGCACTTTGCTTGTCAGACCACTTTTGCATTGCCGCGCCACGCCTTGCGGCGCCCTATGCGGTGCGGTAGTAGCTTTTTCTCAGAGTAAATTTGTTTGTTCACTTTTTGATATCCGGACTTGGTCCTCGACTTCCCAACGTGATCCCGACTTAATTTCTTTGGCTTCTACTCAGACTTCAAAGCTCTAACTTGTTCAATTTTACTCCAAATTACCTAAATAGCTTAGAATCATTTCCTACAAGGCATAAAACACGTAATAAGTATAATTCACTATCATTTAAGCTCAAACACTCATAAAATGCAGTAAGTTGGGTGCAATACTACGGCTAAAATACGAGTTTCTAACCTACCATCAATCAATCAAGAATACACTTAGATTCTACTCATTTAAAAAATAATTTTAGCATTCTTGTATCCAGGGGTGCGACCTAATGATTAATGAGAAAAATCATGAGAGACTACTGTTAAAACTCCAAAGAAACAAAACACGTTTTATGACCTTCTTTACATTTGAGTAAGACTTTAATAGTAGAGTTATTCGTTTAAAAAGATAAATTTGGCCTCCCCTTGCGTTTAACATGGGTGGGTAGGGTGTCTCTGGAGAGTAATGCAACTTCTTTCGAAACAAAATCAAAAGGTGTCCAAATTAAGAAACAGAAACTGAAATGAAAAGGAAAAGGGTTGATGCTACAGATGTCACGTCTGTTTACATTTTTGTATTATTGTCACGGTCTGAATTTTTCCTTCGGGATCGTAATGGTGCCTAATATTTTACTTGCTAGGCAAGTCAATATTAAAATAATTTCAGCCAATTTTAACAAATCAAATTAACTGATGCCAATTAAACTGAAACAACCATAATAGAACTAGAATAAAGTGCAAAAAGTCATAACAACCGAAATATCTAAATACAACTCAGAACTGGTGTCACAAGTGCACGAGCAATTAGAATAGTATAGATAATGGTCTGAATGAAAGTAAAACTGTTTGAAAAGAAATAAACAGCTAAGATAAAGTAGAAGGGGACTTCTGGGCTGCGAACGCCGAGCAGCTGTACCTCAAGTCTCCGTTAGATGTCCGATCCGAGCAATCAACTAACCACCGCTGGGACGGACTCCAAAGTTTGCACAAGAAGTGCAGAGTATAGTACGAGTACAACCGACCTCATGTACTCTGTAAGTGTCGAGCCTAACCTCAACGAAGTAGTGACGAGGCTAAGACGGGTCACTTACAGTAACATGTACGCAGTATAATAATACAAAAAAATAAAGCAGTTTACTCATGACAGTAACCTCAATCCTCGAAAACCAGTATAACCAGAAATTCAAATCCTCAGAATCTTGTATGAAAACACCGAAGCCAAAACTCTACAACAAGGAATACAAAACACACAAACTGTTGTGGCGCGCAACCCGATCCCTCCGTACAAACACGATCTCCCTTATTTCACCATATCAATAACATTAATAATAAGTAAAATATGCTACGCGCGCAACCTGATCCCACCATATAATCAGAATCAACATCATAGTCTCCCTTATTCCACCTGTTGCGGCGTGTAACCCGATCCTACCATATCAATATCAATCCTCCCTTATTCCACCTGTTGCGGCGTGCAACCGGATCCATAAACACAAATCAATAAATGAATCAATTCAACAACTCGAATCACAAGAATCTCCACGATTAACGAATATGAAAGCAAAACCATAAGGAAAATCTCGTACCAAATCAAGAATTTCTAAAATTAATACTAAGCAACAAGACAAGTCAAATAAATGACAATTAAAGGGTACAAGTAAGTCAATTAAGGCAAGTAGCAATTAAATCATAGAACCAAGGGAGAAACTAACATTTTAACACGAGAATGAACAAATGACAAGTAGCAAATTAAGGCATAGGAAGCAATTAAAGCATGTAACAGTTAAGACATGAAATAAAATAATTAATGAAATATGGAAGAGCATGGAAACAAGTATTTTGACGGCGTATATACACTCTTCACCTCGTATATACACCGCTACACATGTAATTCACATAGCACAAGCTCAAGGGTGCCTAATTCCCTCAAATCAAGGTTAGACACAACACTTACCTCACTCTGCAATCAACTCAAAGTTCAACCACAACCTTGCCTTTCGAACAGGCCTCCAAACCAATCAAATCTAGCAAATTATTAACTAAACGATTCAAAATAAGCCTTAGAAACTACGCACAAATGAAAGAGGTTCAATTTATATCATTATTAAAAAAGTCAACAAAAGTCAACCCCGGGCCCCCTTGGTCAAAATCGAAATTCGGCCCAAAACCCGAACACCCATTCACCCCCGAGCCCGGTTATGTAATTAGTTTTGAAATCGGACATCAATTCGAGGTCTAAATCCCAAATTTACAAAAATTCCTAATTCTACCCAAATCCCTAATTTCTACCATGAAAATCCTGGATTTGATGCTGGAAACTTATGAAATGTAATGGGTAATTGAAACAAAAAAAAATTGAAGTCACTTACCAATAAATTTAGGAAGAAAATCTCCAGAGAAAATCGCCTCTAGGGTGTTTAGGGTTGAGAGTTTGAAAAAAATGAGCTAAATTCCGTTTTTCCCTCTTTTATCCAGCTGCAGTCATTGCAATTGCGACACATAGTTCGCAATTGCGATGATCGCAAAAGCGATCAACTCTTCGCAAATGCGAAAAAGTCACTAAGCCTAATAACGCTGCAAAATGCGATAATTTTATTGCAAATGCGAACCAAGGTTCTGTAAATGCGAACAGTCGACTTGCAAATGTGAGTCTGCCTCAGTCTTCCTTTAGTCGCAAATGCGACTCAAAAGTTCGCAAATGCAAACATGCCCCATTTCGCATCTACGGACTTCACTTCGCAAAAGCGAAGCTGACCCAACCCCCACCATATTCGCATATGCGAGCCTGACCTCGCATTTGCGAGGCTCGCATTTGTGATCAGGTCCTCGCAAATGCAAAATCTGCAGACTTGATGCACCAACACTCTTCTAAATTCAAAAGTCACTCTGTAGCCTATCCGAAAACTCACCCGAGCCCGTTGGGCTCCAAACCAAACATGCACACGAGTATCATAACATCATACGAACTTGCTCGCCTGATCAAAACACCAAAAGAACACCTTGAACTATGAATGGATACCAAAACAAATGAAATTTTCAAAGAAACTTAAGAACTTTCAATTTTTCAACTGGACGTACGAATCACGTCAAATCAACTCCGTATTGCACCAAATTTTGCAGACAAGTCATAAATACTGAAACAAACCTTATACCAAGTTTCGGAATCGAAATCCGAACCCGGTAGCAACAATGTCAACTTACGGTCAAACTTAAGAATTCTTTAAACTTTTAAATTTCTAGTTTTGGACAAATTATGTTAAATCAAGCTATGGACATCCAAATTCGATTCCGGGCATACGCCCAAGTCCAAAATCACGATACGGACCCATCAGGACCGTCAAAATACTGATCTTGGTCCGCTTGCTCAAAGCATTGACCGAAGTCAGCTCAAATAAGTTTTTAAGGAACGATTTCACATTTTCATCAATTTTTCTCATAAAAACTTTCCGGAAAAAGGACACGGACTGAGCACGAAAATCGAGGAAGGTTAAACAGAGTTATTCGAAGTATCAGAACAAAAAAATAAAAAGTAAACTATAAATGACCTATCGGGTCATCACAATTATTTTTCCTCATAGATTTTATTTTTGTGACAAGTAGAATTTCCAAAGACGGATTAAATTTCGATTAGGATAGGTATAGTCTGTACTATTTTCTAAATTAAAGAAGAGCGTGACAATTCCAAAAGGACGAAGACAAGGTTTCAATCAAAGAAATTGGTCCAAAGCTCTTTAAATATGACATGAAGGAAAAACTACGTTTTTGAAGAAACGGTAGTTAAGATGCATCTCTTATTAATTACAGTATTAATTGATTGTTTGACCACAGAGTACAGATGGAAGTGATAAATATATTTATAGTTTGTTAAAGGAAGGTCAGTTCATTTAATCAACTTAAATATCGACATATGCACCTAAAATTTTTTATCACATTAGAGTTAAAGTTGGGATTACGTTGTAGCTTTATATATATATATATATATATATATATATATATATATATATACACACACCACTAAACTGCAGTATTTCAATCCTGTCAAAGGTAATAAGGTATCTTTTCTCTCTCTCTTTTTTCCTGCAATTCAGAAGTCCAGCCCCAAACCTTGAATATTATGTAAAAATAAGAAAAGAAAAAATATAAAGTAAACTTTTTTGAATAAATTGTAGGAGAATTACCAGTTATGTCAGCTCATAAGTTAACTTAGAACAAAAATTAGTTAATTTATAAATTATTACCAATATTAGCCAATTAGCTATTTGTAGCAAAAAAAAAAAAATTAAATTTTTGCTTTCTTTTGAGTGAGTATTGTTGGATTAGATTGGATACATCTTAAGAAGTTTAAATCTCAATTTTGGGATGATTTGGTAGAGTTTTGAGGAGGTTTGAAGTGAAAATTCGAAGTAGAAGATAAACATGAAAAAAGATGATATGTGTATCACACGATGTATCACTTGTGTATCACATATGTATCATATTACCTGTGTGTGAGATACATGCATGATACATATTTGATATATGTATTTACCCGTAAAACGGTACAATTGAATTTATAGCGTGGTTTATAGAGAAGAGAATCGATACGATCTAAAAGACGATAAATTAAATAAGGACGAAAGATTAACGAATAGAATAATAGAAGATAACAAGCCTAACTCCGAACTTAGTCTTTCAGAGAACATAAGTGAAAGCACTGATAAAGCGGTGATAAAGCTATTATATTGCACAGGAAATAGTAAAGTATAACTTTTTGTGTAGAATGTTTCATGTCCTATAATGGCTGTTAATCCTCTTATTTATAGCTTTATTGAGGGAGACAAGATCCCCAAATCAAGCTCTTCTTGAATGAAAATAAAAGCATCATTGATCGGTGCACAACGACCGGCTTTTAATGCAGATATTCTCCGTAACAGGTGCTCATTAAATGCTATCCGATGTCAAACCTTTGAACCTCTGTTATCGGCTATGCTTCCTTCGGGATCCATCCTGCTCCGGTTACATACTTTACACCCGGTACTAGTTATCCTCCGATTCATCTTTTGCCTGCCTTCGGTTCCACGTGTCACCTCACCATTTGACCACCTGTTATCAATCAATTGCACCCCATACATATAGTACCCCTCTTCTCTTCGGTGGAGGCCCGAAGAAAATCAGAGCTAAAGAGGTTGACGTTGAGTCTGAACCTCCAATTGTTAACATCATCATCCTAACTCCATCTTAGCACCGCATCCGATCTTCGAGAACAAACCACATTTGCGAACTCTCAAAGCCGCAGGTTTTGGCCAGTTTGCAGGTACCCTCCTCCATTCGTCCTTCTAGTATCTTTACTGTGAAGAAGGATTGCAGCTGCCCCAATGTTGAAATCCTCGCCCCAGATGTGGTAGAAAAAGTTACCTACTCCAGAGAGGGGTTTATGTATGTCTATACATATCCCTTTACTTTGGATCCCTTCTCCTTAGGGTCGAGTGAATGACTTGACCCAATAATTTTGAAATCTTACCACCAGTACCAGGTCTGCTTAGAACAAGTATGCCCATACATATAACGAACAGTGGCCTACCATCGTTAATTATGCACTGAGACCAGGGAACCCTGACCCTTGCACATATGATGAACCTTTACTCCCCTAAGATTTTCCGTGGGGTAGTGTTAAACTTCAGCAAGCGTGGTCACCATGCCCTTCTCACCAGTGTAGACGATGATTACGACCATGGATGGATGGACGGTTCGTCATTATTGCTACCAAGGATATCATCCCGATCACAACTCTAGCTTTTCCCGAGTCGTGGAATCTTTTCCGTAAGTCTTCGAATATTTCTTTCCTTTCTTCGTAAAAAGATAATTTCTTGTTTTGCTATTTTTTTTTTTGGTTTCATTCGTTTCAGCTACCTGCTGGGAACCACCACGAGTTCATGGTCTGGAACGATGAGTTCAGAAAATTTTGGATATTACAACTCCGAAATCCCATCGGTGGAAAGAAATGGCTCCCAAGTGCGGGTGGAGAGCTAAGCAACATGGTGAGTAAATTTTTTTTTTTTTATCTCAGTATTTTAAGAGTACCTTACTTAATCATCTTTTTACTTGTGTAGGGCTCCCGAGGGGTTCCGTCATCTGCCCCGATGTCGATGCCCTAGATGACCCCGAGGAGGCTGAGAGGGTGTTGCAGAATGCCCTCGACCGAAGCAGAGCTCGTGGATCTGCATGAGCCTCCGACAAGGATGCCTCCTCTTGGAGTCTCCAGTCCAAGAACAAGAAACCGAAGAGGAGATGTTCCTCCTTGGCCAGGACTCAAGAGAAAAGAGTTAAGAAAATACCAACCGAGCCGGCCAAAGTGGTCTTCGATGACGAAGGGGAAGCCAGTGATGAAGAGGCTTCCCTTCAACGGAGAAAATAATCTTCATCGGCTCAACCGGATGCTCAGCTAGGGGAGCTCCAAACCCCACAAGTGGAGGAAAATCAGGCGCTCTGGGTGAAATGGACCTGGTTGAGAATGCTGATTCTCGCTTTTCGACCCTTATTGCTGTCTCAGATACAAGTAGTTTGGCCCCAAATCTTCTTCTTCCCCTCGACCTCTAAGCAAGTAACAATCACTATTCCTTCTGCCACAACTACTTCTTCTCCTTATACACCTATAGCTCTATACCCAACGACACCAGCCGTTCCTTCGCCACCAGCACCAACTGCATCTCCTCTACCAGCTTCAACCGAGAAAGCAAGGAATGTCGTCCCTCCACGGTCTCCCGATAATGGGAACTTGGGAAATAATTATTCATCAATTTCCCATGATCCTCGTGGAAGGCTAAATGCCAATCTTTCGATTTCAAAGGAGGGCCATATTTTCTCAAAGCCGGTGGAACTTGCAAACTACTTGAAGCCGCTGGCTTCAGCAAAATATTAGAAGAAGATGGACTCCCTTTTGGGGCAGTGCCTCATAAATAACATAATGAACTGCTCGGCATAGGTAACAGTCTCGCTCTTTTCCATCTTTTTCCAATTTATGTTTCAATGTAATAACCTTGGTTTTATACCCTTTTCAGGCCAACTTTCTTGCCTCTGAGGGCCTGCAGAGGCTAATTCTTGACAAGCAAGAACTTTCTTCGAAAAGAGAAATTGTTGGGCTAGAGGAATTAATTCGCTAAGCGTCTTCCCGTGCTGGAGGCCAAACTTGCTCAAATGGACGAGCTCGAGGCTTGACTGCAGCAGTCAAAGCAAGACAGAATGGCTTACAGCCAAGAAGTCGCCCAACTTCATGAAAATTTAAAAGAAGCAAAGGCTAAGAGGGTTGAGCTTCATGATGCTCTAACTGCTGCTGCTGAACGTGAATCAGCCTTCATGGAACAATTTAGTAACTTGGAGGCTGGTTTGCGCGCCAAAACCGAGGAGGCCAATGCTGCCAAGGAGAAGAAGGCCAAAATGGAAAAAGGCTCAAGAGGGTCATGGAGAAAAACCGGCTTCACTCAACTACCAATATTGAGCTTGATTCCCGACTCAGCACAATGAAAGCTAAAAGAGAAAAGCTCTAGGCCGAAGTTGATAAGCTCTGAGCAAAACTCCAAGATCAAGAAGACTCTATCGTCTGTGAGAAGACCTATGCTATGTACCTTGTGAAGAGAAAGACTTTGGAAGAGGAAAAAGCAGACATTGCTAATATTGACGATTGCATTGCCCAAGTTCGGGAACTGGAGTTAACTACTCGTGAGAATCTTCCTGCTCGGCCCGCTGCAACTGACTCCTCGAATACTAGTTCTGAGTATTCGGGAACCAAATGGGAGACCGAAGAGTATGAGGGCCCCTAGCCGGCAGGGGAACACCTCCTTCTACCAAGGAGAATGAATACCCTTCTCCAACCTTTCAAGTTCGGGCAACAAAGAATAATGTACAATTTTTTCTTTTATCTTTTGTACCTTTTTACTGAGTTTGGAACTTTAATAAAGGAATTTTTCGCTTAAGGGTTGTTCAAATATATCCTTTTTAGGTTTAGTTGATAAAGCTTCGAGTATATTTTTCGTCCGATAGCTTTCATCTTCGGGCATAAATACTTCTGGAATCTACTCTTTACTGTAAGGGTTTCATAAGAGAGGGCCCTTATATTTACGATGCTTTTGAAGAGGATGTCTCCTATTCGTAACGGCACAAGCATTTAAAGTTTTCGTTAACTCTCAAATGACAAATAAATTAACTTATCATTTGGACAATAAATGAGACAAGAATAAAAAGGATTTTGATTTATTCTCTTCTATCTTTAAGAGTACATTCACATAAACATTCATTTGTTCAAGTAAATAAATCTGCCAATGCATGTGGCTAACTTGTACAACTTATTTCTACGGGGATGATCATGCAGTGCTCGGTCCTGATAAGACATTGGTTCCGATTCTTACAGTCCCCGATTTTTGTGGCACTCTTGGTGCCGTATCATATATTGCCCCAGTGGTCGAATGTAGCATGAGAATTCAAACACTGCAAATCCTGTATTCATACTACTACTTCATCGGTGAAGACAACTTGTGAAAGGTTAAATAATCTTTTTAAATAGTGGAAAACGAGGTTTGCCATCGAGCCAAAGATTATTTAATCATCGACAAGATGTTTACCATGTGAGCTTGTATTCGTCGATCCCATCGGTGTGAGTACTTTAATGCCTTGATATTTAGAGGTCTTGCCTTTGCTGATGATCCTCCCTTCGTAGTATGCTTTACGTTGCTGCCTCGTTAAAATATTGCCAGAAAGACCCGATTGGGACAACAACTGGACGAAGGAAAAAGAGTGCAGCAGCACATACTTTTAGTACCAGCAAGGATCTTTAGCAATAGTACCTTTTGAGGTGAGTCACGTTCCAGTTGCTTGGTAGTTTAATTCCATCTTGATTTTCCAATTCATATGATCCTTCACCCATGATAGCCGAAATCTGGTAAGGACCTTCTTACGTTGGTCCTAGCTTCCCGGCATTGACTTCCTGAGTGCTCTGAGTAACCTTCCTTAGAACCAAATCTTTGTCACGACCCTAATTCCCCTCCAAAGGAAGTCGTGATGGCACCTGGTCTCTACGACAAGGCAAGCCTAACAAACATCAACAACTGAACATATATATATTAACAAGTTACTGAAAACAACCGAATACATAATACACACCCCAAAACCAGTGGAACTGAGTCATAAACTCTACAGAATACATATAGAGTACTACTACATCACCGTCCAAAATAAAATGCAACAGGAAGTAAAATAAGGTAACTCCGAGGCCTGCGGACGTGGAGCAGGTATACCTTGAAGTCTCCTAAGCAGTAGCTACAACAACCTCTACCGACCGGCACGAGCAGACGTACCTGGATCACCACAAAAAGATGTGCAGAAGCATAGTATGAGTATACCAAAACAGTACCCAGTAAGTATCAAGCCTAACCTCAGTAGAGTAGTGCGGAGACCAGGTCAAGATTCCTATTAAGATATAAAATAGAAAGTATGAAAGTGTAATATAGGCATGTAAAGGAAATTAAAGAACAATTGATATGAAACCAAGATAATAACATGAACTAGTACCGGAAACCAACAACGGAAATAGCAGAAAAAGAAGCAACTATAGAGCTACAATGATCATGTACGGTCGATCACTACTAGAACAATTAAGAGTGAAACAACAAGATATAATTCCGCCAAAACACTTTGCAACATGAAATGACAATAAGAATTAAAATGAGGTACCACCTCGTATTCACTTTTCTCAAATTCGGTCACAATCTTTCCTTATACCGCCGCGTGAGCCTCACATTTGAAAATAGGTTTTGAAAGCAGTTTTCTCGAAATAGCTACACGCACTTTAGCCCACCTTATGACACCGCGTGGCTTCATATAGTTCCCCTAAAAGTAACACGCACATAGGTCCCACCTTATACCGCCGCATGCGCGTCAATATCATAACACAATAACAATTCACACCACAAGTACCCACATATCACAACTTGCCAACAACAACAATATCAATGTTTCTACAATAATAGCCCATGGCTCCACCACAACGTATAAAAGAATATCAATAACAAGAATAGATGAAAAATGCTCAATAAGATAGATGTGTCAACAATAACCAACATCGCCTTAACGTATTAACGACTTTCACAACTTCAACACCAAATAACTCAAGAATGAGAAAATAATGTATAACCACGATATTATATAAGACTAACTCAAATAAAGAAAATAATATTCAACAATGAGTCTCAAATAATAAAATTAACAAGTAAAGGGATAACACAACAATTAATTCAAACATGATAATTAACAATAAAGAGATAACATGTAAGAATAAAGGAGATGACAAATTCAACTAAAGCATGTGAGCAATTTAGCAAGTAGGGTGTAGAACAAATACTAAACAAGTCAACTAAGGCATTAAGGATAGTCTAACACAATTAAGGATAATTTGACTATGAAAAATTAGAACATGATAAGACATTTCAATTAAAGCATGAAAATAGTCTAAGTAACCTAAACTAGTCAAATACCACGTAAAACTCGTGTACCCACTCGTCACCTTGCATACACGAATTTCACTTAGAATAATTGAATCAAACAATAGCAATCCTAAGGGGTAGTTCCCCCACACGAAGTTAGGCAAGACACTTACCTCAACTCGGCCAATTCAACACTCGAAAATAGGTTTTCCCTTAAAATACGCCTCCACACAACTCAAATCTAACCAAAATCGACTCAATATCATCAAACAATGCTAGAGAATTCAATTGCAATAGATAAAGTTAAGATCTTTACAATGTTCCTAAAAAGTCAATAAAAGTCAACCCAGGACACGTCCGATCAAAATCCGGGTCCGATGGTAGATTCCGTCTACCCATGACCCACGAGTTCATGTATGTGATTATTTTTAAAATCCGAGTCCAAATCGACTCTCAAAACTCAATTTCTTATTTTTCAAAAAAATTGACAAAGTTTCACAAGTTTCTACTTTGATTCACATGATTTTGATGTTAACATCTAAGATATATTGATGGAATATGATTAGAAATAGATTAGAATCACTTACCCAAGGTTTGTAGGTGAAAATCGCCTCTCCAGATCGTCTCCTACTGAGTCTAGGGTTCAAAAATGTGAGAATGAGTTCAAAAATTCCGTCTCCCAACCCTTTAATCAGTTGCATATGTCGGATTTGCGACACAGGATTCGCATTTGCGAACCCTTGCAATTGCGGACCAAGGCTTGCATTTGCGAACCCTAACAGGCTCAACATACATCGCAATTGCGATAAAGCCTTCGCAATTGCGAACGGGAGAAACATCGCAAAAGCGGAAAAATTGATTGCAATTGCGAACATGACCAAACTCTGCTGGCTTCGCAAATGCGAAGGGGAGGTCGCATTTGCGACGACTTCCCATCCCCTGTCGCCTTCGCAAATGCAAGTCTGGTGTTCACATTTGCGGCACTAGAGCACCAGACATCAGCTTCTACAGATTTCCAGTCCAGAACACTTCCGGAACGTGTCCGAAATTCACCCGAGCACTCGGAGCTCCAAACCAAACATCCACACAAGTCTAACAACATCATACGAACTCGCTCGTGCAGTCAAAACACAAAAATAACATCTAAAACTACAAATTGAATACTAAAACACATGATTTTCAAAGAAATTTTCAAGAACTTCTAGAATTAAAATTAAGCGTCCGAAACTTATCAAATCAACTCCAAACGACGCCAAATTTCGCAAACAATTTCTAAATGCCATAATGGACCTATTCCAAATCCCAAAATCAAATTCCGATTCGATAGTTAAGAGTCAACCTACGGTCAAACTTTTCAATTTTAAATTGCCAAATTTCGGCAAATCAACACAAATAAACCTACGAACTTCCAAAATTAATTCGGGCATACGCCAAAGTCTAAAATCACAATACGAAGCTACCAGAGTCATAAAAATACAGTTCCGGGGCCGTTTTCACAAAAGTCAAAGTTTGTTCAATATTTTTAAATTAAAGCTTCTAAATCGAGAATCAAAGGTCTAAATCAACCTGAAAGCTTTCCGGAACAAAACTAATCAACCACGCGAGTCATAAATGCGTAAACACACATGTGTGAAGCAATAAAAGAGGTAACTAGGTGCAATTACACAAAACGACCGATCGGATCGTTACAATCTCCCACTTTGAAATAACAGAGATTTTCCCTACGACTATAATATGTTTCCATCCTTTGCTTTTGGGCCACCATCCCCACACATGCCAGGTCCAGGTGTTCTTCAAGCAAGTCTAGCTTCACCAGCAATGCTTCATCGTTTGCTTCTTCATTTGCTTGGGAAAACCTCAAAGTCGGCTCCTCCACTTCCATCGGTATCAGAGCCTCCGAGCCATATACGAGGAAAAAGGGTGTTTCACCCGTGTTCGACTTTGTCGTGGTCCGTTATGCCCACAGCACATCCGGTAGCTCATCTGGCCACTTGCCCTTAGATTCTTCTAACTTCTTTTTAAGGTTTTGAAAAATTATCTTGTTGGTTGATTCCGCCTGCCCATTAGCACTTGGGTGGTACGGTGAAAAAGTAACCCTTCCAAGAACTTTGTGACCTTTGAACCTACGAACTGTGGCATGTTGTCACAAGCAATCTCCTTAGGTATTCCAAATCGGCAGATTATGTGGTCCCATATGAAGTCAACCTCTTTGCATTCTACGAACATTTGGCAAGGACTTGCTTCAATCCATTTAGTGAAGTAATCAGTTGAAACTTAAAGGAATCTTACCTTCCCGGGTTCTGGCGCCAAAGGACTAACTATGTCCATCCCCCATTTCATGAATGGCAACGGCGACACCACCGAATGCAAAAGTTCTGCTGGTTGATGCACTAACTATGCATGACGTTGACGTTTGTCGCACTATTGTACGAATTTCCTTGTGTCCTATTCCATCTAGGGCCATTAATAGCCAGCCCTAACTAACTTGAGAACTAGCGAGTCTGCTCTGGAATGGTTTCCGCAAATTCTTTCGTGGACTCCTCTCATCACGTAATCTGCCTCCGCGGCCCCTAAACATCGAGCCAGTGGTCCTTGGAATGATCTCATGTATAATTGTCCATCAATAAGGCAGTAGCGAGCTGCTTTGGTCCGTAGTGCCCGGGACGCTTTTGGTTCTTCCGGTAACATACCATGTCTGAGATATTCAATAAACTCGTTCCTCTAGTCCCAAATTAAATTGGTTGAACTTACCTCGCAGCAACCTTCCACATCTTGCACCGAATGCAACAATTGGACGATCGTACAAGAATCAGATCCTTTCATCTCTGTGGACGACGCCAAATTAGCCAATGTGTCTACTTCCACATTTTTCTCCCTCGGAATGTGAATGATCGACCATTCTCTGAATCGTGCAAGTAACGCTTGAACCTTGTTCAAGTACTATTCCATGCATTCCTCCTTTGCGTCGAAAATCCCATACACATGGTTTACCACCAGTTGGGAATTACACTTCATCTCGATGGCCTCGGACCCTTGTCCTAAGTTAGTTCAAGTCGTGCAACCAAAGCCTCGTACTCGGCTTCATGGTTAGTAAGTAGTACAGTTCTAATAACATGCCTTAGGGTTCCACTGATGGCGTGATTAGAATAAATTAATCTGTAAACAAGGTCCAAACTCCCGATGTCGTTCCCGATACCAGCACTGCTTCCTTAGCAGCCAAAGGTATTAACCTCATACTGAAGTCGGCCACGATGTTGGCCAAAACTTGTGACTTGATTGTAGTCCTGGTTTGTACTTAATGTCGAATTTGCTAACTTCGACTGCCCATTTAGCCAAACATCCTGATAACTCAGGTTTATGAAGTACGTTCCTTAGGGAAAAAGTTATCACAACGGCTATTGGGTGACACTGAAAGTAAGGTCTAAGCTTTCGAGAGGCAACTACGAGAGTTAAGGTTAACTTTTCAAGGTGCGGATAACGAGTCTCCGTACCTAAAAATATTTTACTGACGTAACAAATAGGAAATTATGTACCTTCTTCTTCTCGGACCAAAACGGCACTTACCGCTACTTCCGAGACCGCTAGATAAATTAGCAGTTGCTCGCCTTCCCCTGGTTTTGACAATAACGGAGGATTGGATAGGTACCTTTTTAGGTCCTTCAGTGCCTATTGGAATTACGGATTCCATGCGAAGTTGTTCTTCTTTATTAGAAGTGAAAAGAAGTGGTAGCATTTTTTCGAGGACCTTGAGATGAATCTGCTGAGAGCTGCCAACCTGTCGGTCAACCTCTGTACTTCCTTCACACTTGTCAACTGGTCGGGGATGTCCTCGATGGCTTTTATTTTATCAGGATTTACCTCAATCCCTCTCTGTGAGACCAGAAGCCCCAAGAATTTTCCAGAGCCAATCCCGAAGGCTCACTTCTCGGGGTTGAGTTTCATGTTGTACTTCCTTAGAATGTTGAAAGTTTATTGGAGATGTTTCAGATGATCTCCTACATTTAAAGACTTAACTAACATGTCATCGATATATGCTTCCATCGTTTGGCCTATCTGATTTTCAAACATCTTATTAACGATCCTCTAATAAGTGGCTTTTGCATTTTTAAGCCCAAAGACATTACATTATAGCATTATGTGCCAAAGTTCGTTATGAAAGAAGTCTTCTCTTGATCCTCCGGGTTCATCTTAATATGATTATACCCAGAGTAAACATCAAGGAAACTCATTAGCTCATGACCGGCCGTAGCATCAATCATTTGATAAATGTTCGGCAACGGAAATGAGTCCTTGAGGCACGCCTTATTTAAATCCTTATAGTCTACGAACATCCTAAATTTTTTAATCTTTTTAGGTACTACAACTACGTTGGCTAACCATTCTGGATACTTTACCTCCCGGATCAAACCAATATTGAGTAGTGGGTTTACCTCTTCTTTAACAAACCTATTCATGACTTCGCTATCGAGAATTATTTTGCCTAACTAGTGGAAAGTTTAGATCCAGACTTAGTTTGTCGACCGCTACCTCTAATGGGATACCTGTCATATTCGAGTGCCACCACACTAAGCGGTCAACGTTAGATTTAAGAAAATTTATAAACTCTAACATGAGCTCGGGATTTAACCTCGTTCCCAAATGAAACTTTCTTTCCAAAAACTCCTTGAACAAAGCTAGTTGCATGAGCTGTTCCACGGTCGACTTGGAAGCGTCTGTCTCCTTTGGTACCTAAAAAGACCTCGGAACCTGGTAGGATTCCGATGACTCCTCACTTCTATCATCTTCATTCGGGAAGGGAAAAGGCATCAGTCCCTATAATTGCTATTTGTTGTATTCATTTCACTTGCTGTTGGAAATGATCACCGCGTTTATCTCCCTTACCGCCGGTTGGTCTCCTCTAATCTTCTTGATCCCTTCTAGCGTCAAATATTTCAGCAATTGGTGATATGTCGAGGGCACAACCTTCATCCTGTGTATCCACGGCCTTCGAACATGGTGGTCTTTGTTACACTTTCAGCATGAGTGGGTAGCAGAATCTCTCCACGGGTTGTCATGCTTGTCAGAGTGAAGCTAGCTAGGAGCTTTGTCTCCGGGATAATGTTCCCTATTAACTTCGCTTGCTCCAGAACTCTCTATTATATGATGTTGGCTGAACTTCCTGGATCAACCAAAACATGCTTAATTCTAAAATCTAAAACTTTGAGAGAAATGACCAAAGTGTATTGTGTTGGAGAAGAAGTCTGTCTGTGTCTTCCACTGTGAGGGTGATGTCACCTTCAGAGACTTCGGGGACCCTCTTGGCGTGAATCACTAATATCTTCATTTTCTTCGTTGCTGAAATGGTTACCCCATTGACCTTGTTTTCTCCAAAGACCATATTGATAGTCATTCAAGGTGACCCCACTACCGTCTTTGACGGCTCCACGTTGTCCCACTATCGCCCATAATTGTTTTGTGCATGGTCACTTAAAAACTCTCTAAGGTGACCATTCTTTAGCAATGTCGCCACCTCCTCGTGAAGATGTCGACAGTTCCCAGTTATATGGACGTGAGTCCCATGGAATTCACACCACAAACTAGGATCCCTCTAAGTAGGATCTGATCGGATTGGTTTCGAAACCGCGCTTCTTTGATATTCTTCATTGCCGACACCAATTCTACGAGGCTGATGTTAATGTTGTAGTCTAATAACCAAGGAAATGCGGGATCTCGGGACCCTAGCATCTCTTTTTCTTGCAATGATCTATTGTTTCGACCACGATCCGTCCTTCTGTCGGAAACAAACCTATCCGATGATTGAAATTCTTTACTATTACGCCCATCAGTCCTTTCGTACGGTGGAAAACGACCCTTAGAGGACCTCCGATCTGCATCCTGATTTTTATCTTAACCTTGTCTGTTAGTTGATACCGATGAGCCAAGTTGTTCGTCTTCTATCCTTATTTTTAACTCATAGAGGTGATGGACATACAACCATGTAGTTGCCTGAAACTCGAGCAAGCTCTTCTTCAGTTATTAGGAGGCATCAAAACTCAGTGGATTTAGACCCTTCATGAATGCCTTCGCTGCTCACTCATCCGGAACCGCCGATAGCAGCATCTTTTCTTTATGGAATCGGATCTGAATATGTTCGTCTTTCTGGCCTGAACCTTTCTTGCTCCAGCAAGGGCCTTGATGAACTAATCTACGAGCATCTAAAAAGAATCGATTGAATGCTCAGGTAAGAGGGAGTACCATGTCAGGGCCCCATTCGTGAGGGTTTCACCAAACTTCTTCAACAAAACCGACTCGATCTCATGTTGAGCCAAATCATTTCCTTTCACTATTGTGGTGTAGGTTGTGATGTGCTCCTGCGGATTCGAAGTCCCATCATACTTTGGTATGTCCGGCATCTTGAATCTCTTGGGAATTAACTATGGTGCCACAATTAGCTTGAATGGCAACTGCGGGTACTATTTTGGATACAAACCCTTTAACACTAGTGGCGCGCCCGAAGTCTGAACCATCCAAGCGTGAAACTCCTTCGCGTTCTGATCCATTCGCTCGTTCATCTCTCTCATGAATCTCATGAGCTCAGTTTTGAAAAGATCACTCTCGTTTTTATTCCCAGATCCGCGGTCGGTCCCTTCGACTTTGTCGAAACCAACTTCGCCCCTTGCGGTGTTGTTATTGGTTCTTAGAGCCGTTTGATTGGAGAGAATGCTGGGAGGAATTGAGGCCCTTTCGTTCGCATCATTGGAAGCACATGACAATGCTTGTTTTAACTTCCTCATCACCCGATCTTGCCTTGAGAGGTGATTGATTGCTCTTTGTTGTTCTCTCAGGAGTTTGACCGTTTCTAAAACATGTTCATCCTCCACATCATTAGGAATTGGGTCCCACACATGCCGAGGGTACTGACCTTCACGAACCTGGGTTGTTTCATCCCCTTCATTGCGGGTCCCACTGATTGAGTCGTCACGCTGGGAAAATTTTTCTCGTTCATCGCGTGCTCTAACGTTGTGTGCGTTGTTGACATCATTAACTGCCAGACGTGATTTTTACTAAGGAAAGAATCAAAACTTTGTTAGTAACAAATGAATGGATCAAACCAATTACGCAGCTGTCTATGCCCCACGGTGGGCGCCAAACTGTTTACTCGTAAAATAGCACAGTTGAATTTATAGCGTGGTTTATAGACAAGCGAATCGATTTGATCCAAAAAATGGTAAATAAATAAGGACGAAATTAGATTAACGAATAGAATTAAAGAAGATAACGAGCCTGACTTCGAACTTAGTCTTTTCGAGATCAGAAGTGAAAGCAATGATAAAATGGTGATAAAGCTATTATATTGAGCAGAAAATAGATAAGTACAACTTTTTGTGCAGAATGTTTCATGTCCTAGTGGTTGCTAATCCTCCTATTTATAGCTCTATTGAGGGAGACAAAATCCCTAAATCAAGCTCTTCTTGAATGAGAATAAAAGCGTCATTGATGAGTGCATAACGGGGCTTTAAATGCAGATATTCTCTCTAACGGCTTCTTATTAAATGATATCTGATGTCAAACCTTTGAACTTCTGTTATCGGCTATGCTTCCTTCTGGATCCATCCTGCACCAGTTACATACTTTACACCCGGTACCAATTATTCTCTGACTCATTTTTTGCCTGTCTTCAGTTCCACGTATCACCTCACCATTTGACCGCCTGTTCTCAACCAATTGCATCCCATACAACATGTGTCGCATAAGAATTTTTTGAACTCGATTTTGAACTATGAATTTTGATCCCAAATCAGTCCGAATCACCTCCAATCTTTCTCAAATTTTATATATTGATCATCTATATGTTTACAATGAATTTCAACCGTACCCATTGAAAAAGATTTCTTTTTGCTTTGATTTGTGAAATCTTGTTTTATTTTTTTATTTTTTGGAATTAATGTTGCTGCTCACGCTTTAAAATATGGAAAAAGATCTTTGCATGTGATTCTTAGAGAGAAAGAACTTCTCTTATTTATTTGAATTTTTAATTTTTATATATACTTGGGTAGTTTTGATAAGTCTATGATTAATGGTTAGAGGTTGATAAGTTAAGACTTATTTGTGACATTTCCGTAAGATTCCCTAAATTGTATATATTAAGCATCCCTATGCTGAAATTACAGATACATTCGTATGTCGTCAACATCATACTTCAGTAAAAGTGGCTCTTAAAGTCACAAGTTCGATCCGTGAAAGTATCTACTAACGCCTGCATTAGGTTAGGGTTATTAGATTATCTATATTACACCCTTCGAATGCGATTTTTTTCCAATTCTATATGAATACGAGATGTTTTTGTACACCACGCTCCCTTTATCATAATTTAGTAAAAGTAGATATTCAATTTTAAAGTGGAGATGACATTAATTCTTTTATAGTAAGCTTTTGGTAAAAATTAAGTAAAAAGATGACAAAAGTTACTCGTAAGAATTTGCGTCATATTCACCAATGACTTCATGTAAAGTGTAGTATATAGCCAATAATGTTTTAAAACCTAGACTGCACTGTCATTTTCTTTTGGTACGGCTGCCAAAAGATGGCCTAAAAAATTTATTATCCTCTGTTGATGGAATGATATTATACCACACGTAATACTTTGGAGACAAAATATATAGTGGGGAGGAATTTGGAAATATAGAAAATTCCAAGTAGGTCGATGATCATAAAGGTTTGTGATGCCAAATGTGCCATCCCTTTAATTAAGTCAGCATCAACGTTGCAATTATTGTCTTCATTTGCTTAAAAGTATCTCGTTTATTGAACGCTACTTTTTCGTAACATACTATTATTATTTCCTTGATAATATTTAAATAATTATTTAATTAATACATTGATAGTTTAATGAATATTTACATAGTCTGCATCATTTAACTTGTTATAATAAATTACTTATTATTAATTTTTGATTATCCGTCAATGTTATTAAATGTAATTACTTATAATTATATTTTAATGATTAACTAATTTTATAAATATTTATTTACACCTCCATATATAGAACTTAAACTCTTTAAAAAAAATAAGATTATTGATTGAAAAGGATGGTTTATATATTAATTTTCACATATGTAGCATAAAAGCCTAGCAGTTCTTATTTTAGATGGCCATAATGGGCACACGAACTTTGTTTTCTTTCCTGTTTTCTCTTTCTTTTCACTTTCACCTCGTACCTCTTTTTATCTTTCTTTCTTCCTTCTTATATTTCCTCCTTACAATTTTTAACTACTTTGTCAACATCTGCAGGCCGAACCTGAGTCTCACTATCTCTTTTTTCCTTTTCTTCTTTTTTGTTGTAGGCATGTTAAACTATAAGTTCTTGATTTGATTGGAGTTTAATATTTAGTGCTAGCTAGAAATTGAAATAGACATGGAATTTTTAGTCCTAGTAGTAGAAGTCACTATAATTATTTCACGTCAATTCATACATTACGAGGAGATGAATCTAATATGTAATACATGAATTCACGTAAACTCAATAACTTTTATTCATTATTTTGTATTTGAGATAAAAAGTTCATCAAATAATTATTATATTTTACTATATCTAATTAATTATATATAAACTTGAACTTGCGGTAATTAAAATTTATAGCCTCCAAATTCTAAATTCACCTTTGCATGTTATTGTCTTGCTTGTTCCACCAATGAAGCAAGTACAAGAAAAAAATCAAAACCTTAAAACTGAGAAGTCTGGTCCTTTTCTAGACTTGAGCTTTCTTAACCAATGCATCTAATAAAAATATTATTTGGATATTAAAAGACATAAGAAGTAATATGCGTTAGGATAAATCTCTCTTCAAATAATTGAATATATATCAAGACTTACTGATATTTAGGATAAAATCTAAGAGCCACTTGTACATAGCATCTCTTTAGGAACTTTCATTTCTTGGAAAAAGAATTCGCAATTGATGTTTACCCCAAATAAACGAATACTTCGATTGTTTCACTTTATGTGGTACAACTACTATTTAGAAAGCAAAAAAGAGTTTTTTCAAATATATATTAATACTTTAAATAATTAATTAACAATTGTGACTTAAAGAATTCTTATGTAATTTGAATACATAAATTTAATTTTTTTAAAAAACTTGCAGATTATAAGATGTTTGAATACATATGTACTCCAAATTAAAGTATATTTCCCTTAATCGGTGTAAAAAGCAGTGTAATGGAAGACGAGGAACAATCATACGGCTAAACGTGAAAGGTGTTGATGTTGCAAAGCTTATTTAACCCCACAAAAAGCACAGTGCGTGTCACACCATGGGATGTTCTCCAAGCTAATCCATCCAAACATTAATCTAAAACTTTTGCAAAATGGTCAAAACTATCATAGTTAAAGTGGACCCCAAGAAAATTCGTTAAGTCAAGATATGAATAACACAGAGAGGCCCACCAAAAGGTTTAGCATTATTAATCACGTAAGTTGCTTTTGCACGTATCTAATCTCCTTTCGAAAGTGATGCGTTGGACCATAATTTACACTTAAAAAAAAGAAAAAGAGAGATACTAGAATTGTCCTTTCCAAAACAGATGAATTCACTGATCACGGAGGTTCAAATTCCAGTTAGGTAGGCCTTCCTTCTTCTCTTATTAATTTATAATTTGGATCATATCAACTTACAGATTGTCTAGAAGAAATCTCTCTTACAATATCAAAAGAACAAATTAATTAGTCACATTGTTTAAAACTTTTCTTACTAATTGATTAACATACTATATGTTTTGACAGTGTAAAGAACTTTACACGTTATTTAAAAGTCAATTATAAGTATGTAATTTTCTATAGCAAACACGAATTAGTAACCGTAGCCAGAGGTGGACGCACGATAGGGAGAAGGGTTACGGGTGCACGAAAACTTCGGCAAATACTTCATGTGTATTTGTAAATATTTTTAAGAAATAGTCAAATATTAGCATAAATTTTTATAACAATTTTTATAAGCAGTGATAAATTTATATTTAATGTTATGATATCTATTTGACCCAAAATTTAGATTTAGGTTTAAACAATTAAATTTTTTAATAGATAAATGATTGATGAGCCTTTGAATATTCAGTTTATATTAATATCCAAAAGATTATTTAACTGATTTCCTAGCAAAGTATCACGAAATAACAATAAATAAGCAACAATGAATAATATTCAATGGACCAAGAATGAAGAGAATAGCATTAAGTAGTAATAAATGATATATAATGGCATTTATGCAAATAAATGCAAGTGAGTCAACCAAAAAGGGATGATATTTTTTTATATTCCTCCTGACAATGATAAATGATTGATGAGCCTTTGAATATTCGGATTCTTCTTGGATCGTAGGAGAAAAGTTGGATACAGATATGAAGAAAAGGTATATTTTGTATGTATGTAATAAAGCAAGAATCTTCAGAAAATGTCAATGTGTTGTTTCTTTACAATGAGTGTCCCCCTTTCCTGTAGCTACATATCTTTCTATTTATAAAGGCACATGGGCCACAAAAACCCTAATAGTACAGATGGAAGGAATATCCACTAGAACATTTTCTATAATGTCTTATCTCTAAAACTAGTCGTTACTGCCCTTCTAAAGGGAGTGCTCATCCTCGTACCTCTGCTGAGTCAGCTCGACCTTGTCTTCGTCCTTTGTTGAAAATACATCGAGGAAGTGAGGCAACCTTCGAAGGCTCTCTTAATGTTGACTTGGCCCGCACATAATTAGAATAATTTTTAGCCCATACAGTTAGTCCCTGCGCTTGTTGAGGTCGCCATCGTGGGAGAGTTCAACGAGCGGATAATAACGTTCATGGTCGTTTGTGTGGTTGGGTTCGCTGAACAGATAACAACGGTTGTGATCGTTGTGACAAACAGGCGACGTAGCTCTTTGTGGACCACATATTTCAAACCCTTAAATTTTTCGGGTGATTTGTTAGGACCATCTAGAGAGAAGAAGTGACGTCATGACGTCATGCATCATGATGATATCGATTCCCGATGCATTGCGTCGATTCACGCATGACCTTTGGTTGGTTCTGCCGTTTCGATTCTAGTGCCAATTATGATGAACAGTTTCAGATTTGGTGCCTTAATCTCTATAAATCGGGATTGTTCCTTCATTATTCAAACTTTACTTCCTTTCATACCATACTTGCTCTCATAAACTATGTTTCTTCTCTTGAATCTTCTTTGCCTGCTGAGCTTTAACTTTCTTTCATACTCTCATCTTCCTTCATAACCATGTCTAACCTTTCTTCTAATATTAATGAAGAGAGTCACGCCGTCCCTTTGGCTGTTGTGTTCCCTGCTCACGGGGAGGACACCGTTGCCGTCGCAGAAGATGAATCTCTTTCTTCAGTAGAGGAGATCATCCCACGCAACCTTGAGGCTAGGTTCGACTTTCAACAGTCGCCGGACGCGATGCCCCAAAAATTTCTATCGTCGATGACGACTAAGCACTTGGCTGATGAGGACGAAGTGCACGTTCATCGTCTCGGGTATTGTGCTCTCTACGCCTACCTGTTTACCATTGGCTATTCGTTCACCCTTCTCCCGCTGGTAGAGGAGTTTGGCCGCCATTATGGCATTTCCTTTTCTCAGCTCGCCCCTTATGTTTATAAGATCATCAAGATGCTGTCAAAATTTGCTGAGCTTGCCGGAATCGAGGTGACGGTGCGGCACTTGGTGCATCTATTCGCACCTAGCATCTACAGAGGGACGATGTTGAACCTTCGTCCCCATGAGGAAAAATGCTTGGTGGTGAAGATGGACGATAAGGGTAGTCGGCAATTCTAGCTCGACTACTTCTATATCAATACTGAGACCGTTGTGGCTAATGTCAACGTTTTCCTTGAGGCCTGGAACCATACACGTAAGTGTTCGAGTTTCTTTTGTTTTTACCTTTTGAAGCATTTTGTCTATCTCGAATTGGTCGAATGATTCTCCTTTCCCTACAGCAATAATCGTCCTTCTTCTTTGGCGATACGAATCGCTGACTGGGTCGGGCAGGTTCTCCCCTACACCATTGGGATTCGTGACTAGCCGATTTTCTTTTAGAAGTTTATACTGGCCCTTCCTTCGGCAGGTAATTTGGCCGTGATCATTTTTTATATTGGTTTATGTCGTTGTAAAACCCTATTCTTCTTCAGGTTCAGTTAGGGGGTCTTCAAGAAGGAATAGGGTGCTCGTGCCCACATTTAGGAGGAGAAGGGCTGCCATACCTTCTGTCTCCGCCCCCGTCGTGGCTACTGCGCCTTCTGCCTCCACCCCCATCCTAGCTGCTGCACCCACTCCTCAGTTGTTTTCACATATTGATGGGATGATGAAGTCTCCCTCTATGATAGGGACCTAAGGCCCCGCAAGAGGAAGGCTGTGGATGTCGGGG
>MCJB01004025.1:85719-105392 GCA_002018475.1 Nicotiana obtusifolia
GGGGGAGGGGAGGGGGGAGGGGAGTTCCTTTGGCCGTCGATTCAGTTGAGGGTGACTTCATTCTTTGGGAGACAGCGGCGATAAACATCAGAGACGATGTTGGGGAGACCTCCGAGGCCCCATAACTAGAAGAGGCAAACGCGGGCGTGCTGTTGTGTCCTGAGGGGGAGATGGTCATGGAGAGGACACTTGGTGACGGTTCCGTATCTGCGAGGCAAGAGGAGGCTTCATCTTCCAAGCCGGCAGTGGATGCTTCTCCGGCCGTTAAGGAAAGGTCGTCATCATTGAGGGAAATGAGTCAGTTTTCGACATGGACCCTAACGACCTTAGTTTTATTGATGAGGGACTCACCAAGATTGAGGTGATGACAGAGGGAGGCTCGACGACAATCACGATCCCAATGGATCGTGATTTGCTAAGAAATACCAAGGAGGTGAACCTGTTCTCGGTCCTCTTTGTTCCGACACACCCTTAAGGAGATAAATGACAGTACCTTATCAAAGAACATTGCTGTTCTTGCTCTCAGGGTAAGTATGGTTGTTTTTCGTTCTTTTCCCGTTATCTTAACTCATTTCTAAGTTTTAGAATTTTGCGTTTTCTTTGATTTATAGACGATCATTCTGGAGATTGAGAGTGCTCGGAGGGAGAAGATACGCTAAGAAATTTATGTGAAGTTGAAGGGTATGTACGAAGAGTATTGTGGAAAGTACCAAAACCTTCCGAGGTGGCTTTGTGAGGAGGGTGACGTGCCGGCCATGAGAAAAGAACTGAAGAAAAAGGACGAAGAGCTAATGGCGGCCATGGAGAGATTCAGCGTTCTTGAGGGAGTGTTGAAGAGAAGAAAAAGAGCTTGAGCTAAGTAAGGGAGTGAAGGCCCAATACAGTGACTTTCAGTCTCAATTGGTTAAACTACGAAGCCAGTTAGACGGATGCCAGCTCGAAATCGACACTCTCAGGGGGGAGGTCGCGGAGAACTAATAGATGCTCGGGTAGGTAGAGTCTTCCTGACTTGATGCTCGGAGAAAGATTGACATTCTCGAGCTAGCGAACAGGACTCTCCGTTCTGAGCAGGATAATGATCTGTCAACGGCTAGGACTAAAGAGGATCGGCTTGAGGAGAGGATTG
Organism: Nicotiana obtusifolia; assembly: GCA_002018475.1. Taxonomy (NCBI): domain Eukaryota; kingdom Viridiplantae; phylum Streptophyta; class Magnoliopsida; order Solanales; family Solanaceae; genus Nicotiana; species Nicotiana obtusifolia. The sequence goes on from MCJB01004025.1 coordinate 86,846, forward strand.
AGGAGCTGGACAAGGAAAACCCTGAGCTACAAGATCGAATTTCTGTTCTTGGGGACGAGAAGACCCAACTGCTTGCGTGACCCTCTTCGTCTAATACTTCTGAGTATCCTAACATTCCTCAGGAGTTGTACGAGGAGTGAATCCACGCTGAAGCCTGGCTAGATGTGCTCCATGATTTGAATACGGCAGGCTCAATTTTGAGACGACCCTTGAGGATGCTCGAGTCAAAGCTCGTGAGGCTCGGCTAGCTTGTGATTATGATCCTGCTACGCCTCAACCTAGTTCTGAGGAGGATGAGCAAGAGGTTGTAGGCCGGCTCATAGATGGTGCTTAGTATGACTCCGCTTACGGTCAAGGCGAGGATGTGGAGGGCGTCGGAGGCCAGGATGGTGATGGCCACTAGTTTTTGTTTTAACTTCTTGTACTTTTATATGTTGGTGTCTTCGAGCGCTATTGTAAAAACTCTTTATCTGAATATCAAAGTTGACTTTTGTTTTACATGCACCTTTTTCATTTCTACGTTTTGTTTCTGTACTTGCATGTTTTGCTTCTTTATTCCTTTTATTGTTATCTTCTAGGTAGTCGTAGCCTTTAGGCCGAATAGTTGTGGGCCTTATCGGCCCTTTGTTTAAACAAGTCGAGTATGTCTCTTAGTTGAGATGTGGTCGGGGGTCGATAGGTGTTGTTCGAGCTGGTCGAATGTACCTTTAAGTTAGGTCGTGGCCTAGGGCCGATAGGTGTTGTTCGAGCTTGGTCGAACTTAACCTTTCATTAAATCATGGCCGAGGCTGATAGGTGTAGTTCAAACTTGGTCAAGTTTAGCCTTTCATAAATCGTGGCCTAGGACCAATAGATGTTTTTCGAACTTGGTCGATTTTAACCTTTCATTAAATCGTGGCCGAGGACCAATATGTGTTGTTCGAGCTTGGTCGGACTTAAGCTTTCACCGAGTCGTGGCTAAGGGCCGATAAATGTTGTTCAAGCTTAGTTGAACTTAGCCTTTCATTAAATCGTGGTCAAGGGGCGATAAGTGTTGTTCGAGCTTGGTTGAACTTAACCTTTCATTGGAGTAGTTTTGATAAACGTGTACTTCTATTATTTTGATGTTGTTGCTCCAATTACATTTTTTTTCCTTGGGCAATTTTTGGAGAAAATTACAAGTTTTGGGTGTTGGCTGGCATTCCAGTCCTATTCCTAGTATATCTAGTCCTTTCATTGTTCGACTTGGAGAATCTTGAGGAGTCAGGCAATGAAAAATCTATCTGCTTTCTTGTAATTCAACTCAAAGTGTCCCACTCGTCGCCTCATTAAAAACCTCCTTGAGAAAACCATATTGGGACAAAACTCAAGCAAGGGAAAAAAGAGTACGACTTACAGAGCATATCTTGTTTTTTAGAAGCTAAAGTACTTGAGGTGGCTGATTTTTCAATTGTTTAGGAGGGGTTTCCCTTCCATGGTTTCCAGCTGAGCGAACCCTTGTTTGCTTTGGCTATGATTTTATATGGCCCTTTCTAGTTGATTCCCAACTTTCCTTCTCGTGGATCCCTATTTGCTTGGGTTTTGACTTTGAGTACGTAGTCCCCGATCTTGAGCAGTCTGACCTTTGCTCTTTTGTTGCACTAACACTTTGCTTGTTGTTTCTGGGCGACCATCCATATGTATGCCATATCTCTTCACTCATCGACCTCGTCGAGATCTTGCCTCCTACTCTCGTCATTGCTGGTACCGCTTTCATGGGAGTACCTCCGGATGTGTTCTCCGACCTTGATTGGTATAACTGCTTCTGTTCCGTAGACTAGAGAATAAGATGTCTCTTCTGTGCTCGTCTTCGGGGTGGTTCTGGTGTGCCCATAATACTTTTGGGAGTATTTCCGGCCATAGTCCCTTAGCCTCTTCGAGTTTCTTTTTCATGATGTTCAGTATAGACTTATTGGAGGATTCTGCTTGCCCGTTGCCGGCTGGGTGATAAGGAGTTGAAAGTATCCTTTTAATGTGCTATTTTTCAAAGAACTCGATGGTTTTTTTCCCATTAACCGGGGCCCATTGTTACAACTTATCTCTTTGGGTAGGCTAAATCAGCAAATGATGTTTCTCCATATGAAGGTAGTTACCTCTTGCTCACGCACTTGGGCAAAATGCTCCTGCTTCTACCCACTTAGAGAAATAGTCAGCTAAAACTAGAAAAAATTTATGTTACCTCGTTTTAGTAGAAGCGGTCCCACGATGTCCATTCCCCATTTAATAAAAGGCCACGGAGAAGTGATGGAGTGGAGGTGCTCGCCTCTTTATTGAATTATCGAGGCGTATTTTTGACACTGCTCGCATTTCTTCACAAATCCTAGGGCGTCTTTTTTCATGGTGGGCCAATAATAAATATCCCGTATGAGGCATCTGACGAGTGCTCGGTTACTGGAGTGACTGCCTCAATGACCTTCATGGAGTTCCTCAAGGACGCGTTGGGTTTGGTTCAGGCCTAAGCATTTTGCCAAGGGACCGCTGTGCGTTCTATTGTATAAGTCGTTGTGAAGGAGGTCGTACCTGGCAGCTTGCATTATCAGCTTTTTGACTTCCTTTTTGTCGTTTGGGGGGGGCCTTCCTGCAAATAGTTTATAATACAATTGCGCCAGTCCCAAGTTAGATTTACAAGTTTTACCTCAATATGGTCCAATGCCGAGTTGAGGAGGTGAACAATCTTTTCCCCAGGGTTATACTTTTGGTAGTGGCGCCCAACTTGGCGAGACTGTCTGCGTCGATGTTCTGATTTCGTGGAATTCGGTCGAGCGGGCACTTGTCGAAACTGGGTAACAATCTACAGATCTCGGTCTGATATTTTTGCAACCTCTACTCTTTGATTTGGAAAGTCCCAGTAACCTGGTTGACTACGAGCTGAGAATCACAACGAAGCTTTAATCGCTTCGCTCTGTAATTTGGTGCTAGTCTTAATTTTGTAATTACAACCTCATACTCGGCCTCATTATTAGTCATGTCCGGGCATCTTATGGATCGGCGAATTATCTCACCGGTGGGAACCTCGAGTACGAGTCCTAGCCCGAACCTGCATGCATTGGATGCGCCAATGGTGTGCAGGACCCAAAGGTCCTGTGTCTGATAAGAAGCCTGAGTAGCTTCCTTTTCGGCCTCCAGCATTACTTTTGTGCTAAAGTCTACGACGAAGTCGGCGAGTACTTGTGACTTTATTGCTGTGCGAGGCTGATAAGTGATGTCGTGCTCGCTTCACTGTATGGCCCATTTGGCCAGCCTCCCCGACAGCTCGAGTTTGTGTAATATGCTTCTTAAAAGAAAAGTGGTGACGGCCAAGATAGGGTGGCACTGAAAATAGAGTCTAAGCTTTCATGAAGCTACGACCAGGGCCAAGGCTAGTTTCTCAAGGTGAGGGTACCGCATCTCGGATTGGACAACTATTTTACTAATATAATAAATTGGAGATTGCACACCTTTATTTTCTCGAACCAAGACCGCACTTACTGCTATTTCCGAGATGGCGAGGTAGATGAAGAGGCACTCCCCCGGCTCGGGGTTTGAGAGCAGGGGTGGTGTTGACAAGTATGCCTTTAGTTCTTGCAGTGCTTGTACACACTTGGTCGTCCACTCGAGGCTGTTATCCTTTTTGAGTACGCTCATCTATCAGACGACCACGTGATGAATCTGGATAGGAGCGGCAATTCGACCAGTCAGTCTTCGGACTTGCTTTTTAGTGGTTAATAATTCTGGCACCCTATCGATAGCCTTGATTTGATCTGGGTTGACCTCAATCCCTCGCTGTGATACCAAGAAACCTAAAACCTTTCCTAAGGCTATGCTAAATGCGCATTTCTCGAGGTTTAATTTCATTCTGTACTTTCTTAGTTATTGAAAGCTTCCTTTAGGTGGTCGATATGATCCTCTGCCTTAATGGACTGTTGATATACACCTCTATAGTTTTGCCGAGTTAATCTTTGAACATCTTTGTGACCAACCTTTGATAGGTGGCCCCTGTGTTCTTCAACCCAAATGACATGACCCTATAATAATATGTTCCCCCTATGGGTGATGAACGTGATTTTCTATTGGTCCTCTTCCTCCACGAGTATTTGGTTGTAACCTAAATAGGCGTCCAACAAACTTAACAGCTCGTGTCCGGCCGTTGCGTCGATGAGTTGGTGGATGTGTGGTAGTGGGACTGAATCCTTTGGGCATGCTTTGTTTAGGTTTGTGAAATCCACGCACATCCTCCATTTCCCCCTTTTTTTTTACCATCACCACATTGGCATCCATTTAGGGTATTTTGCCTCCCTGATGGAGCCATTCGCAAATAACTTCTCTACTTATTCGTTGATGGTCTCATTGATGGTGAGGTTAAACTTTCGTCACACCTACCTTATCGGGGGGTAGAAGGGGCGACATTCAGCTTGTGTGTGGCGATTTCTTTGGGGATACCTGACATGTCTGCATGACTAAAGGCAAAAAAATCTATCTTAGTTATTAAGAATTGACTAAATTTACCTGGTTCTAAAAGTTTGCAACCAATGTAGGCCTTCTTACTGGTGTCTTTATGATCTAGTTGAACGGGGTCGAGGTCCTCTATGGTTGATTCAGCGGCTTCAACCGTCTCCGAATCCATAATAGTTTCCTCGGCTTCGCCTTGTGGTGACCTCGACCTTGCTGATTGCTATGCTTCCTTTTCCTTTTCTTTCTTTTGTTGATTTGTCGTACTGTTCATGGAGATTCGATAGCATTCCCGAGATGTATGTTATTCCCATCGTATGCTGAATACTCCCCAAGGTGTTGGGAATTTATTCACTTGGTATAAACTGGAGGGGACGGCTCTCATGGGGTGTATCCATGGTCATCCCACAATGGCGTTGTATGTGGTGTCCTGGTCCATTATATGGAATGTCGTATCTAGAGTTATTTCATTGGTGAGAACAGGGAGTGTGATTTCTCCCAAAGTTTGTTCAACTACATTGTTAAAACCAGTTAGTGTGATGCAACATGGCACTATCCTATCCTCGAGTCTCATCTGTGCGAGGACTCGGGGATGGATGATGCACGCTCCACTTCTGATTTCTACCATAATTCTCTTAACTTCGGTATCTAAAATTCGTAAGTTAACGACTAGTGCATCCTTATGAGGAAAAGTCAAACCGTCAGCATCTAACTCATCGAAGATGATACTTTCTTCGAGTCCATCATACCATTCGTAAGTGATCGATCTTTTCAGCTTGTGGGTGGCAGTGAATTTGATGTTGTTGATAGAGGCGTCATCGCTGCCACCAATAATGATACTGATGGTACGAGTTGGTAAAGGAGGCTTTGGCGAGCCTGGACATTCTCGATCCCTCGCCAAAGTGTTCTTTCCCTTATCGCTGAGTAGTTTTTTGAGGTACCCTTGTTGTAGCATGTTTGCCACCTCTAGCCTCAGGGCGATGCAATCTTCTCTTTTGTGTTCACGTTCTTGGTGGAGCTCGCAGAGGGCATCAGATTTCCTTATGTTTGGGTCCGACCTCATCTTGAGCATCCATTTGACCGTTGTTCCGAGCTTCTGGAGAGCGTAGATCACTTCTGTAGGTGAAACACAAAAATTGTGGGTAGGTAATAAGAGGGCATACCTTGATCATTCCTGTGAGTGCCTGGCCTTGGCCTAGATGGGCCATCTTCATAATGGAAGGAGGGAACGAGTGTCCTGACATAGGGTTGGTGTCATTCCCTACCCGACCGTGACACTAGGTGGTCTCTCCTCGTACTATCTCTGCATTCTTTCCTAGGCTCAGATTGTACCGAGGTGAGCCGTCGAGTTGGTCCGTTGAGGTTGTCGTCATCTGCTCTGGCCTTGGCACAGAATGCATTAAAGATTTCGTCCCAAGTGGTCGGTGGATACTTTATCAGCTGACTCAAAAGCTTTCTGGTCGCCCTCAAACTTTTTCTGCTCAACCCATTTTGAAAGGCTACCACGGCCATCCCTTCGGAAATATTTGGTAAGATCATCCGTACCCTGTTAAATCGAGCGAAAAAATCCCTTAGTCCCTCTCTTGGGGATTTCTTAATGGCGAAATGTCATTAACTCTTGTTTCAGCTTTCTTAGCCCCGACGTGCTCCGTCACGAACTTGTCGGCCATCTCTTAAAATATTTGTATGGAATGGGCCGGTAACTGTGAATACCATGTCAATGCCCCTCCAGTGAGGGTTTTGCCAAATGTTTTCAGCAAGAAGGAGGACACCTACTTGTTGGTGAGTTTGTTGCCTTTCACAACAATAACGTAGTGAGTCACATGATCTTCGGGGTCGATCGTTCCATCATAGATTTTGAGATATGGGGCATTTTGAAGGTGTCTTTGGTATGGCATGTGGGGCCTCTTCCTCGTTGCACGATTGTTCCACAAACCTGCCCTCGTCCCTTTTTGATAATTATTTAGGGGCACCTGGAATTTTGTCTACCTATTCTTGGTGCTCTTTCATTTGGTATTTGAGCGCCTTGTTCTCGTTCTGCATTTCCTCATTTCTCTTCAGTACGGAGGACGTTGTCACCTGCATTGTCAGTAATAGTGTGAGTTTTACCTGGAGTTGGAGGGTCTGGTTGGTCGTCATGTTCATTCCCAGGTTGCTCTACATGGATTCTCGTGGTTTCTGTGGTCATGCATAGAGCTTGTTTACTGAGTACGCTGACTAGAGTATCAGTTATCCATGCTTCGATGAGCTTTTTCATAGCAGGTGGTATTCCTTCTCCCGTGGACGTAGAGGCTCCTTTCCCATTTGGTTTTGTTGTGCTGCAGAAAGGGGCAGGAGACCTCTCTCGCCTGGGGGAGGCAGTGGGCGTCACTTCTTCGCCCTATGTGTCATAACCTTCGTTGATGGCGTTCATGAGGTTAAGGGGAACATTATCTGTTTCCCTCATCCTGTTTCCTTGGTTACCTGCCATGAAAATTTTTGTGCGTACAATGAGGATAGATAAACCTTGTGGTTTGTTAGATTAACAAGTCGTGTGAGTTGTATATCTAGTGGAAACTAAAAAATTGGCTGAGAAAGTCCCCACAGACGGCGCCAAACTGTTTGACCCAAAATTTAGATTTAGGTTTAAACAATTAGATTTTCTAATAGAATAGAGTTAATCTTAACCAATATTAATATCCAAAGTATTTTGTAGCAAATTATCACGAGTCCCGTTCAAATAACAATAAATATGCAATAGTGAACGATATTTAATGGACTAAGAATAAAGAGAATAACATTACGTAGTAATAAATGATATATAATGGCAAAGGTTATAATTCTTTAGGGTTCCTCTCGGTGCACGGTTAGCGTGAGCAGCTAACCTACGCCTCGCCGGAATGGGGAGGGAAAGACCACGAAAAAGTACGAGTAAAGAGCAACTAGATGAAATCGGACAAATGGAACGATTCAGCACTGGAATTAAACACAATACGACTCCAAAAAGGATATGATTGGAGCAAAGGAGGTCACCCAAAGCAATGGAAGTGATGATGGTGGAATCGTCAACGAACATAGGCAAAGGCAAGATGGATGAAACCACTAAGGTATGGCCAGCACTTCCAGCTCACACACCAGTGAGCAGCGGGAATCTGCCGGAGAACACAACACAGGAAAAGATCCGACTCAAGCCACCAATGAAACAGTAATTGCAACCAACAATGGTGCTCAACAGAATTTACAGCTCGAAAATGGAATCCAAGGGAAGACAGGAGGACATGCATGGGCTAATCTGTTTGCAAGTAACGAATTAGCCACACGAGGTATGGATCTCACATTTATTCCTCCTAAAATCACTGAGGGTGAGAAAATTGTAGAACACACCAAGATGATGTTGCTGTTGGGAATGAAAAATAGAAATTAGTTGTTATTCTATATGTGGTGGGGGGATATCTCACAATTGGTACTATAGACAGGTTCATCAATGCACAAGGAGAATTCTCACCTAAACCTCAGATTTATCTACATAATGAGGGTTAGTTTGTTATCCGATTTGCTAGTGAAGAGGAGAGAGACCGGGTTCTATGCTCAGGACCACACACACTGAGCAGCGTGCCAGTTATAATCAAGCCATGGAGTCCAAATTTCAATTTTAATGATGAGGTGCTTAAGGCTATTCCTATCTGGATTAAACTACCAAACTTTTCTCTTAATTGTTGGACTACTGGGGCACTTAGCAAAATTGGTAGTAGTTTGGGAAAGCCAATTTATGCTGATGATTGCACTACCAGCAATAGAAGAATTTCATTTGCCAGAATTCTTGTCGAGGTTGGCATAACCAAAGAACTGCGTACCACAATCAAAATCCAGGAACCTAAAGGAAAAATAATCAATCAAGAGGTATGGTACGACTGAAAGCCTATTTACTGTCCAGAATGTCAACAAGTGGGTCATAATTGCCAGAAGGTTCGCAAACAACAAATATTACCTCCTAACAAAGGTGCTCAACCAGAACAAAGGCAAATGCCACTAGCAAAAAACAAGCAACAGAAACAAAAGATGGAATGGAAGCCTCCAAGGGTTGATGGAAATAGAGCTCCAGGGGTGGAAACAAGTAACAATCAGCTAACTGAGAAGGCAAAAGATGCACCACCACCAAATACTTTACCAGTGCAGAGAGGAGAGGAAGGTTGGATGGAAGTGAAGGGTAGGTCTGCGCTAGGAACACTAAAAGGCAGGGACATGACAATATGGTAACTGTAGTACATGTTCCTACTGTCAATGAGCCAAGCAAGTCTGTCAATGAGCTGCTAAATGCTAACCATCCCAATACATTGCAGTGCAGCGCAAGTGGAGATGAGGGAAGTAAAAAATGCAATACATCACATTTCAAAGTACCAGAATGCTAGTCACTTGGAATGTAAGAGGGTTCAATAAAGTGTATAAGCACAAGGAGATGAAGAAATTTATTAGGGAGAATAAAGTAAGCATTATGGAAATAAGTGAACACAAAGTCCAACAGGAAAAAGTTGGAAAAATAATAAATAACTTGTTACCAGGATGGCAATGGTGCACTAATGTTGTGAATGCAAATCGAGGCAAACTATGAGTAATTTAGGATCCTAACAGCATACAATTCACTATGATAGATTGCACAACATATACATGGATCAGTTCAATTTTTCTCTTCACTATAGTCTATGGACTCCATCATGTGCATGATAGAATGGGTTTATGGGAGAGCCTAAGGGACTTGGCTAGCACATGCAAAGACCCTGGCTAGTCATGAGAGACTTTAATGCTATATTAGACCTGAAGGATAGAGTAAATAGGAACGAAGTACAGGACAATGAAGCCATGGATTTTAGGGGCTTAATGGAAGATTGCAGGATGTCTGAATAGCCAACAGTAGGTAAATCATACTCATGGACAAATGGGCATGTATACAGCTGGATAGACAGAGGGGTAGTGAATACTCAATAGATGCTTGAAATGGATCCATCACAAGTGCAAGTGATGAATCCCTATTTTTTATATCACTTCCCGATTAACATCACTCTAGACACAGCTCTAGAACATGGGAAAAACCATTTCGCTTCTATAATTGCTGAGCTGATCATCCACAATTTGGGAAGCTAATACAAGAAAACTGGCCTACACAACATGGAGGAATGAAGAGTATATGGCAGAACTTGAAACTAGTAAAAAAGGCACTGAAAGTCATTTTTACTAGTTTGAGAGATGAATTGCAACACATTCAATCACAAATGATAGATGCTACTACCAGTGCTAACCTGTTTGAAGTAGCAAGCAACACCAAACAACAACTGGAGAAATGGAGTTTAATTGAAGAAAGCATATATAAGTAGAAATCAGAGTTCAATGCTCAAGCTAGGGGGTGCGAATAAAGCTTATTTCTATGCTAGTATGAAAGGTAGAAAAACACAAAATATGATTAGAACTCTAGCAACAGATGGAGAGAATATACTGAAGGTTACAGACTCAATAGAAGCTGAAATTGTGGGGTACTACAAGAGATTACTAGGCTCTAGTACCCAGGCACTTCCTGCTACCAATCCGAGAGTTATGCAAGAGAGACCAATGTTAAGTAGATTTTAATCAAACATTACAGCTTATAGCACCATTTACTAAAGAAGATGTAGCTCAAGTCCTGAAGGGGATAGATGATTCAAAAGCCCCGGGTGGAGATGGTTTTAACTCATTTTTTAAGAAGTCTTGGCATGTACTTAGTGATGAAGTAACAAATGCAGTACTTCAATTCTTTGATACTTGTGCAATGTACAGACCAATTAACAGTACATCAGATACCCTCATTCCCAAAACAAAAATCCATGCATCTATTAGAGAATATAGACCAATATCTTTTTGTTTAGTTTGTTCAAAATCATCTCAAAAATGATCACAAATAGGATGCAGCATGTTATGGATTCACCGGTGCAATGCAATCAGGCAGCCTTTATACTTGGCAAACTACTCTCAGATAACATTTTACTTAGCCATGAATTGGTAAAAGTCTATGGCAGAAGGGGAATATCTCCTAGATGCATGGTCAAGATTGACATGCAAAAAGCATATGACTCCATTGAATGGATCATAAGCTGCATCAGCTGGATCAAATACTCTATTCCTGGAACAAATGCTATCATGACTTAACTTTCCAAAAACGTTTGTCGGATGGACCATGAGCTGCATCAGCGCAGTTACCCACTCCATCATTATCAATGGTAGCCCAACTCCTCCCTTTGCTGCTAAGAGAGGGATAAGACAAGGTGATCGTATGTCACCTTTTCTAATTGTACTGGCATTGGAGTATCTAACAAGGCTACTGAGAACTTTGAAGAGCAAACTAGACTTTAACTATCACCCAAGGTGTGAGAAGCTGGGAGTAATTCAACTTAGCTTTGCTGATGATTTGCTCCTGTTCTGTAGGGGTGATAAAGTTTCTGTGATGTTGCTACATAGCTGCTTCCAACAATTCTCATCTGCATCAGGATTGATAGCCAATCAACGCAAAAGTTATGTCTATTTGGAGAAGTACCAGAGGGAGTTCAACGAGATATTATGCAGAAGATTTAGTAGGGGGACTTTACCATTCACATATTTTGGGGTACCAATGAGCACAAAGAGACTATCAGTACATAAATGTCAACCTCTACTGGACAAAATGATTGGGAGGATCACTAGCTGGACAGTCAAGTTCCTTTCATATACTGGAAGACTATCACTAATTAAAAGTGTATTAACTGCCATCCAATCATTCTGATCGCAGATTTTTCCTCTCCCAAAGAAAATTATTGCAAAGATTGAGACAATTTGTAAAAAGTTTCTATGGATAGGAGAAAATGAAGGCAAGAGGAAAGCTTTGATATCATGGGATAAACTATGCTGGCCAAAATCCTCGAGGGGCCTGAACATCACCAACTTACAGATATGGAACTAGGCTGCAATTGTCAAACACTTGTGGAACCTACACAAGAAAAAGGACAGGCTATGGATCCAAAGGATGCACATATATTACATAAAAGGAAGGCAAGTTTGGTCTGTCAATGCTAGACAAGCCTCATGGCTGATCCAAAAGATTTTCTAGTAGCAAAGTACCTGACTGAGGCTGCCTTTGAACATTGATAGGAGCTTAATACAGAGAAATACTCCATTAGAGATGTTTACAACAAACTGAGAGGAGACTTTCAAAAAATATCTTAGAAAAGATTGATATGCAACACCAAAGGATGTCCAAAATGGCTCTTCATTTTATACCTTTCTATACACAACAGACTTTACACTAGGGACATGCTGATCAAATGAGGTATAAACTCCAATCCAGAATATCTGCTATGTGAAGATGAAGAAGAATGTCATCAGCACTTATTTTTTAAATGCCAATTCTCAACAATTGTATGGAAAAGACTATTAACATGGGAGAACATCCATAGAGGTGTACAAGGCTGGAATGAGGAACTTGAATGGACCATCATACATGCTAATGGAAGGAACTCAAGAGGAGTGGTGTACAAACTAGTACTTGTTGTTGCCATCTATTATGTATGGCAGGAAAGGAACTGCAGAATCTTCAACCAGAGAAGATGACAGTGGAAGACATCACACGAGTGATTGTCCAGAAAGTGCATTATAGGAGTAGTCTAAGACCAAAATTAGCTAGTTTCATGCAAGAACTTAATGTATATCCATAGTTGCATGCATGCTTAGAGGTGAATGATAATAGGTTTAGAAGCGTCACAGTTGGTCTAGAACCGAGGTTGGGGCCGTCTAACAAAGGGTCTGATTATACTTGTACATATTTCCTTTGGTAAATAAATACTTTACTTACCAAACTATATATATATGATGGCATTTATGTAAATAAATACAAGTGAGTCAACCGAAAAGGGATGAGATTCTTTGATATTCCTCCTGATAATGATAAATGATTGATGAGCCTTTGAATATTCGGATTCTCCTTGGAACGTAGGAGAAAAGTTAGATACAGATCTGAAGAAAATGTATTTTGTATGTATGTAATAAAGTGAGAATCTTCAGAGAATGTCCATGTATTGTTACATAAGAATCTTTAGAGAATGTCAATGTGTTTCTTTACAACGAGTGTCCCCCTCTCCTGTAGCTACATATCTTTCTATTTATAAAGGCACATGTGCCACAAAAATCGTAATCATACAGATGGGAGGAATATCGTCTAGAATATTCTCTATTATGCCTAATCTTTCAAACTAGCCATTACTGCGCTTCTAAAGGGAGTGCTCGTCCTCGACCCTCTGCTGAGTCAGCTCGACCTCGCCTTCGTCCTTTATTGAAAACACATCAATGCTGCGTGATAGCCTTCGAAGGCTCTCTTAATGTTGACTTGGCCCGCACATAACTAGAATAATTTTTAGCCCATGCAGTATACTGGATCCACCTCTGATGGTAGCGGAGGCATCGTCGATGGAGTCTGGTAAGGGACTTCGAAGAAGAGGATGTTGGGTCCGAATTGAGGAAGCCCAAGCCCAGTTGCTAGCTTATTATTAAGACAACAAAGTTTAAGTTATTTTCAGTTCAGTCCATTAGTTCCAAATTTAACAATTAAGTCCTCAAGTTCAGTCCATAATATGTAACTCAAACTAATACTTAAATTCCATATATATATATATATATGTATATGGGTGGTGGATACCACCAAATATATTCTCTATCGACTAGAGAAAACAGCCAAATCATTGAACATGTAGAGAATTTGTAACCTATCTCAACCAATTTGATTGTGAAGCACCAATAAGGATTATTATAAAGTGATAAGTATTTTGTTTATCCTTAATTAAAGATTTCGAATTCGTTTTTGTTAGCGAGTTTTATTCGTCAACATAAAACTTTTCGGTATCATTTAAATTTAATCAGGCTGCAATACTGATATTGAACCTCGGGTGGAAATCTATAAAATTGAGTCGTACTAAAAGTAACTAGCTCGGATCTCATATGTACCCCACCTACCCACGACAGGAGGGCAGCTAAGCTCTTACTTGGACCAAAGAAGACATTTGTTCACTTGTAAAAGTATGGGTACGTGGATACTATTGTTTTGGCAAGCTAGCAAGCTCACTGTAAGATGCTTCTGTATCTACTCAACTGTCAATAAGCCTATTAAATTCATGCTCAATGACTAGTTACATCATGTTTTATGTGGTTCTTGAATGATGTACGTTGAGGTTCTTTTTGTTTGGAAAAAGTTTTAATTCTATCCGTGTACTATTTAAAGGACATTTTGATAAATTAAGTATCTCTCGTTCACTTAGGGTTCGAAGATGATTCACCCCAAAAAGTGTGATGTATGCGGTCTATTCTAATATAAATATCAATGATTGATTTCATATTTTGAATTCGTGGCCCATAAATCACACGGAGAGTGTGCGTGTACTATTCAAATTGCTCAATTTTATTCTTTTATTCTTTTATACTTTTAATCTAGCATACCATTATTATTAGTAAATCTTTTGTATTTACCCTTGTATATCGAATATTAAGAAGGTATTTAGATTGGCTTAAAAGCTGATCAAACCAGCTTAAAAGGACTTTTTAGCTAGTTGGAGTGTTTGGTAACTTTAAAAATAGCTTTTAAGCCAAGTGGTTTTAAGACCAAACAAGTTAAAAGCAACTGAATTAGGAAATGCCAATTTATTTTTTATAGCTTAAAAGCTGGTTGGATTTGACCATTTAATTTACTCTTTTATCCCTAATAATCTTTTATTTTCCCAAATATCCCTTCAAAGCCAAAAGCCCAATGTTCTTTTCCTTCTTCTCCCTCCACTGTTCCCATTTTTGTCAACCATTTCTAGTGCCATTTCCATGGCATATCCCATTTTCATATATATTGCCTTTCCCTAATTTTTAATTTTTGTGCCCTGATTTCATTTCATGATTCCTTCTCACGTAAATAATCATAACCATATTTTTATTTTACTCCTCCTTGTTTGATAGTATATTTACTAATAATTATTTTTTTGAAATTTTTTGTGTTTTGAACGGTTGCGTTTATTTTATATTGTCAAACAAACAATGTCATATTTATTTGTCTAGTACACAGACTAAAATATAAAAATATTCGAAAAATTTGAAACAAATATATAGCACAAAATATAGTAACTTCAAATGAAAAATTATCTAAACATAAATAATTTTTTCTAAACTTTTTAAAGAAAATTCTCCAAAAATAACATACTTTAGTGTTAGTAGCTTTAAGGATATTTCAGTCATTTTAATTAAAAAAAAGGTGCTGACCAACACTTATTTACCAAACACTTCAACAACTTTTTTTCAGCTTAAGCACTTTCATCCAAATGTGTAAGTGTTTATTTATAAAACAAGCTCCAGCACTTAACCTTTAATTATATTTATTAATTACCCTCCATTTAAAGCGCTGTTAAGTGTCAAAGGGCAAAAACAGTTTCTTAAGGGCATAAGAAAAGGCTAGCGACAACCAAAATTGCTGGGTTTTCAACAGTATAGGGGCAAATTAATTTTGAACCATTTCCCTTCGTTTTTCCTGTTTATTCCGCTGGAGCCTGCTGGCAATATGATGACATTCATATGAACAATTACGAAAAGCTTAACAAATTTAAAAGGAAGAAATAGGATAATATTTAGCCTATTAAGCTTGATTTCAATAGATTTACTATAGAATTCTATTGAAAAAGGTAATGCACTATTTTTTGGTTGATGAAATACACGATTTTTCAGAAAAGTAGACGTTATTTTTAGACAAATATGAGGATGAAAGGTGAAATTCTAAAGTAGAATGAATATATAACATTGATTTTATGATAAATTAAATGTACGAATATATTATAAAAATAATAAATAAAATAATATTAATTTTTTTAAATTATAACTAAAATACTTAGGTAAAAATGTATTATATAAAATATAATATAGAAATTACTACATAAATGGGAGGATTTATAATGTCAAGGACATAACAGATTTTTCGAGTAAAAGTTTTATAAAATCTAGTTAAAGTGACTATTGTGATAGCTAGAGCATAGTAAAATATTTTTTGTGTAACAAAAGAAAGACAAGTAATTTTTGGGTAATGAACACAAAGTTGAATGACTTTTACGTAACAAAAAAAGTGACTTCTTGATAATGAACGCAAACCTAAATATGATCACCCATAAAATTTACTCTTATAACTATAGCATGGAAATATATTGAGATATGATAAACCTAGAGTCAATAAATTTCTCGTTGATTTTTGAAGGAAAATAAAAGATCAAGAAAAATATGTCATATTAAGTAATATATCATGACTTAGAATTTAGTGATATCGATGAAAGTTGGAGTTCAAATGTGACTTTAATTTGCACTCTTTGGTGAAGTTATGTTTTTTTCTATTTTAATGTGACTTTTTTCCAAGGTTTTAGTTGAAGTTGTCCTTGGTTACTTGAACCCAACTATGATATGTTAAGATGTTAATTCAATATAATTTTTGCATATCTCATTCCCACATCTTCGAAGCTAATGATTATCACATTAAGTTTCTTTCTTTTTGGTCAGAGAACAAAGCATAACTTTTTGACATAAGAATCTTCGACCTGCTCTAAAAGATACTTACATTTATTTAAATTTATCTATTGCAAAATTAACATGAACGTACAAACCTTCGATTCTCACTTGTATCTTTCTTTCATAGCCTATTCCCCTTTTGCATTATAAAGGGGGCAAAGCACTGTCTTAAGAGAAACAAAGGTATTATATTATCTCCTTCTTTTAAAAATAACCTTACGAAACCATATCAGTAGCGAAGAAAAATTGAGATATCTGATAACGAATTTTAATTATATTGAATGTTTAAATAAATAAAGAAGAATTCGGTGTCTATAAAAAGGGGGGGCCAGAAGTAAGTACGTAGGCACTGTGCTAGTGTCAACTTGCAAAAGCATTATCGTCAGTGCGGGCCCACTTATCTCCAGATTCGACACGCTACTCTTGTAGGCCCACTGTCCACCAATCATCAGAAAGTTCCATTTATAAAGGCTTTTCCCTTCCTCTTTTTTTCTTTTCTCAATTTTGTTTTTTTGTTAGAGAAATTTTTCCACGAATCAATGGACCCCTCGTTTTCATTAATTCAATACATTAACCAATCAGAAGAGAGCTTCAATTGTCGGTAGCGAATACAACGTGTCAGCTGTTCTTTTGTGGAGGGGGCCAATTTGCTGCTTTCTAGATTTTACCTCGTATTTTACATGCAGGGACATTTGCAAAAGAAACAAATAAAATTATATATTTGTAATATAGTGTTTAATTACTATTTTATAATTCCATTATATTATACTTGTTTACCCTTAAAAACGAAAAACAATTTAATTTATACACAGTTTTAAGGATATGTGGATTAATTCAATACAAGCGATTAATGACATTAGATTAATCAAATGAAAAAAGTAATAAATGGCCAAACCAATTATAAGAGTGATTCCGGGCTCGGTTAATGGCTCAACGAGGAACCTGCCTTCGTTTTCGAGCTTGCACTTATGAAGAGCTTATGAACGAAAATAAGAATTTTGTAATAGAGAGAATAGAAGTAAATTGCCTTGATATGCGTGTTACATTATATTCTATGGATAATAAGCTTCCCCCTTTAAATAGTAGGGGAGTTTTACCCTAAGTATAATTCTAAGAAAGGTAAAATTCTTCCGTTTCGCTAATCACTGATTTCTGCCGATACAGGTCGAGATTCACGCCATGATATCTGGTTGAGCACGGACATCACGGCCATTTTTTAGTCATGTGCAGCTGTTTGGTAATACTCTCCGAAGTCTTGAGGCTTGAACGTACCCGGAGGACGTGGTCCCGATCCCCCGAGGATAGGTGTTTTGCTCGAGCCCCGATATGAGGGGCTCCTCGCTCTGACTCTGATTCCTTAAGGTCACGTTCCTGCTCCATTGGCCTCACCGGGAAACCGGGATGCTCAGTGGACTCGATTTTACCCGTATACAAATAATCCCCTCATTTCTCAGAGATTAGGCTTGCCGAAACAATGGGAAACAACAGATGAATCTGGTTTCTTCCTTCGTACATTAAGACGAGGGAGCCGAAACGTCCCATCAGTCGCGTTGTTCTGACTTCGGATACGTGTCGCTCATCGGCAGGTTGCCTCCGAATGCGAAGTGTCGACTGTTTCCCTATAAAAGCTTCCTCCCTTTATTCTTTCGACTAAGTTACTACCTTCAAGCTTTCCAACCATCATCAAACCTTTATATCTTCATCCTTGTTCTTCAATTTCCATAGTAATTTTCAGATTTTTGCCCAAATTTTCTTTAAATCTCCATACTCTGTTCATCATCTTCAAAACCCGTTTTTCCAAAACTTTGCATTCTTTCCTCAAATTTTCAAACACTCCCCCAGATGACAATGGCCAAAATATCGAAAACCATTCCTGAACAAGTTGCCTATTCATCTTCTTAACCGGCTGATGGTACTGAAGCGGTCGCCCCCGAAGTAGTCGCCCTCGAAACGGCTTCTCCTGTTGTGGTTGCTAACGAATCGGCCGCCGAGCCTCCCATGAAAGCGTTCATTCCGGGGGCTGCTCAATTGCAGATGGCTTTAAAGTCGATAAACCTTCGTTCAAACAGGACCGGGGCAAAGGAGTCTCGTGGTACATATGTTCCGTGACTGAAGATGTTCTTCCCATAGTTCGTAAGGACTGCAATTGGGAAGGAAAAAACGTAATAGTCCCCGAGCCCGAGGATGCTGTTAATACCCACGTGGAGGGGTACTTAAGTGTTTACACTTATCCCTTCACATTAGGCCCGATGGACCCGATCGTTTTGGACTTTTGCAAGAGGTACGAGGTGTGCCTCGGGCAAATCCATCCATCATTTTAGAGGATCGTGATCCTCCTCTGCTACTTCGTGAACAAGACTGAGTCTCATCGGTTCACGATCGACCACCTGCTCCCATTATACAGTCCCCGAATGTTCCGAGAGGGACTGATCAAGCTTACTCGCCGGGCCAACAAGGCCCCTTTGTTGTGTATCGACGAAGACCGAGACCGGGGCTGGCAAGGACGCTTTGTCCGAGTGAAAACCGAGGATTTTATCCCCCCCCCCCCCCC
>MCJB01004025.1:115953-188526 GCA_002018475.1 Nicotiana obtusifolia
CCCCCCCCCCCCATCTCTTATAAATGCACGTGGAGAACCAAACCTTGTGAAAATATTCTACTTCAAGAAATCCACCACACTTCTGGCCTCATTGTTGGGTAAAGCAACGGTCTCAATCCATTTGGATACATAATCCACCGCGACCAAGATGTAGGTGTATCCATAAGAGCTCACAACAGGGCCCGTGAAGTCAACACCCCACACATCGAAAATATCAATCTCCAAAATGGTTGTGAGAGGTATTTCATTCTTCTTTGAGATCCCACCGGCCCGTTGGCATTCATCACATCTTTTCACTAACTCACTTGCATCCTTATAAAGAGTAGGCCAATAAAAATTGCTACTAAGCACTTTGGCCGCCGTTCTTGCTCCACCAAGATGACCACCACATGGCGAAGAATGACCAGCCCCAAGAATTTCACCTTGCTCTTCTTCCCGTACACATTTTCTAATCACCCCATCCGTACAAATCCGAAAAAGGTATGGTTCATCCCAATAATAATCTTGACAATCCCATTTGAGCTTCTTCCTTTGGCTTGAAGAGAAATCATCCGGAATGATTCCGCACACAAGAAAATTTGCTAGACCCGCGAACCACGGCACCTCTTTCATTGAAATATCCAAGAGTTGCTCATCGGGGAAGGTCATTGATTTCAAGGCCATCATGCGGCCTCCCCTCCTCCTCCAAACGAGACAAGTGGTCTGACACTTGGTTTTCACTACCTTTTCTATCTTGGATGTCAATATCAAACTCTTGAAACAAGAGCACCCATCTCATCAACGGAGCTTTGGAGTCCTTTTTGCTCATATGATAATGAAGCGTCGCATGATCCGTGTGGACAATGACTTTTGCACCCATCAAGTACGGACGGAACTTCTCAATTGCAAACACAATGGCAAGGAGCTCTTTCTCCGTAACGATATAATTGAATTGGGCATTATTGATGGTCTTACTAGCATAGTAGACCGGATAAAAGATCTTGTTGATGTGTTGCCTCAAAACAGCCCAACCGCTACGTCACTTGCATCACGTATGAGTTCAAAAGGTACACTCCAATTTGGAGCGGTGATGATGGGAGTAGTTGTCAACTTGAACTTCAACAATTCAAAAGCTCTCATGAAATCATCATTGAAGTTGAACTTAGCATCTTTCACAAGAAGCTTGCACAACGAATTCACCACCTTTGAGAAATTTTTGATGAAGCGCCAGTAAAAACCCGCGAGGCCAAAGAAACTCCGCACACCCTTTACCAAAGTTGGAGGTGGAAGTCACCTCAATCTTTGCTTTTTCAACTTCAATTCCGTTCTTTGAGATTTTGTGGCCAAGGACTATGCCTTCCTTGACCATGAAATGGCGTTTCTCCCAATTAAGCACTAAATTTGTTTCTTCACATATAGCCAACACTTTATCCAAATTTGCAAGAAAATCATCAAAAAGAATCTCCAACCACCGAGAAGTCATCCACGAACACTTCAAGGTATTCCTCCACCATGTCTGTGAAGATAGCCATCATACACCTTTGAAAAATTTCCGGTGCATTGCACAAACCAAATGGCATCTGTTTAAAGGCGAAAGTACCATAGGGACATGTAAAGGTTGTTTTCTCTTGATCTTTCGGAGCAATAAGAATTTGTTGTAGCCTAAATACCCATCAAGAAATCAATAGAAAGCACGACGGCCAATCTATCGAGCATTTGATCTAATAAAGGAAGTGGAAAGTGATCCTTCCTTGTGACTTTATTGAGCTTGGGATAGTCCATACGCACCCTCCATCCGGTCATCGTTCTTGTAGGAATCAGCTTATTATTGTCATTGGTGACCACCGTCATGCGCCCTTCTTCGGGACACATTGAACCGGAGAAGTCCACGAACTATCGAAGATGTGGTAGACAACCCCGTGTATCCAACCACTTGATAATCTCCTTCTTGACAACTTCTTCCATAGCCTCATTTAGTCTCCTTTTATGTTCAATAGATGGTTTGGCGCCATCCTATCCAACTTGATCTTATGCATGCAAAAGGTGGGTTTTATCCCCCGAATATCCGCCAATGTCCACCCAATAGCCTTCTTCCTCTTTTGTAGCACCGCTAATGTGGAATCTACCTACATGTTAGTTAAACAAAAGGAAAGAATAACCGGTAAAGTAGAATAAGGACCAAGAAATTCATATCAAAAGTGTGGAGGCAATGGCTTCAACCCCAATGTAGGAGGCTATTCAATAGAAGGCTTTGTAGGAGGAGTTGTCCTATTTTTAAGATCCAAGGATAATTTCCGGGGTGCATAGCTGTACGACCCAATTCCTTGCAAAGAGTTCACAAATTCCATGAATCCACCCATCTCGTTATCATCAAAGTTGAGCAAGACAGCCTCTAACATATCACCAACATTGATTGTAGCACTTGTTTCATCAACAATAACATCGGTCACCAAGTCCACAAAAAAAAGCACACCTCATTGCTATTTGGTTGCCGCATGGACTTATATACATGGAATACAACTTTTTCATCACCAATCCGGAAGGTAAGTTCTGCGGCTTCAACATCATAAAGAGCCTTCCCCATAATAAGGAAAGGTCTCCCAAGAATAATCAGCACCTCATAATCGACTTCACAATCTAGAATGACAAAACCCGTCGGAAGAATGAATTTATCAACACGAACCAAGACATCTTCAATCACACCCAAAGGCCTCATCATGGTACGGTCGGCCATCTGCAATCTCATAGAGGTGGTCTTGGTTTCCCAATTCCCAAAGTCTTAAAAACCGAATGGGGCATCAAATTGATACTTGCCCCAAGATCATAAAGAGCTTTAGCAAACTCGGCACTTCCAATTGTATAAAGAATCGTGAAAGCACCGGGATCCTCTAACTTAGGAGCCATTGAATGCACAATTGCACTCACTTGATGAGTGACTTTAATGGTTTCAAAATTCATTGACCGCTTCTTTTTCACAAGATCCTTCATAAACTTTGCATAACCGGGCATTTGTTCTAAAGCTTCAACTAATGGCACATTGATTGAGAGACTCTTAATCATTTGAATGAACTTCTTGAATTGATTCTCACCATTTTGCTTGGAAAGTCTTTGAGGGTATGGAGGTGGAGGCTTAGGCAGTGGTGGTTTCGCCTTTTGCACTACCGGCTCTGGTATGTCTATAATGTGTTCTCTAGACGGGTTCACCTCCTCTTGAGTCTCTTTCACACTATCATCTATATCAATTCAGACTTCCTCATTAGGTTATACCATATTGTTCAGGATCTCTTCTTCTTGCATCACTCGAGCATCATCAACAAGTTGCATTTGACTTGAGGTGGTGCATTCCCACCTCTTCCACTTCTTGTGATAACTGCCATGGCATGACCTGTGTTGTTTCCACCCTTTGGGTTTACTACCGTGTCACTTGGTAGTGCCCTCTTAGGACAAAAATTTAGAGCTTAAGAGATTTGCCCCATTTGAACTTCTAAGTTACGGATTGATGTGTTGTGTGAGGCAAGTTGGGCATCCAAATTGGCATTCTTTTCCATCATTTGCCTGAACATATTTTCAATACGCCCCACCTCATTGTTTAAAGAACTTGGACCATGGGAAGGATAAGGAGGCGGGTTGCTCGATTGTTGGTACATTGGGGGCCTTTGAAAACCCGACCCCCAGTTGCCTTGATTGTTGTTTCATCCACCTTGATTGTTATTCCATCCGCCTTGATTGTTACCCCCCTCAATTTCCTTGGTTATTTCCACTCCGATTTCCTTGATTGTTGTCGTTATGCCAATTCCCTTGATTGTTGCCTTCACTCTAGTTTTCTTGATTGTTAAAATTCCAATTGCCTTGATTGTTTTGAGGTCGCCATTGTTGTTGGCTTGGGCCTTGGAGATTGTTTCTTTTCCCTTGAAAATTATTCACATATTGCACCTCCTCTTCTTGTTCATTATAGAAATCGTCTTGCTGAAAACTACAATCTTCTTGCACATAGTTCTCCAATCGATTTTGCACTTGTAGACCCTTGGTCCTCCTCTTGTTCACCATCATTTTCACTCCTTCCATGGCATTGACTTTCTTGGGAGTTTGTATTTGATTTAGTTGGGCCTTTGATAATTGAGTCATGCCGGTTGTCAATTCGGCAATGGCTTGCCCATGGTCTTGCAATTCTTTGTGAAGGTGGATCATATTTGGATCACCTTGTGGAACATTGACCCGGGATTGCCAAGACGATGATGTTTTCGCCATCTCATCCAAAATCTCACACGCCTCCGCATAAGGCGCAGTCATGAAGTTCCCACCGGTAAGTTGATTGGCTACACATTGGTTGGTGGGGTTAATCCCACGATAGAAGGTTTGTTGGATCATGTTTTCCATCATATCGTTGTTGGGACATTCCTTGACCATAGTTCTATAGTGTTCCCATATCTCGTGTAGTGGTTCATTAGGCTCTTGCTTGAATGCTAAGATCTCATCTCGAAGTGTAGCCATGTGCCCAGGAGAGAAAAATTTAGAAATAAACTTTTCTGCCAACTCATCCCAAGTGTGAATGGAATGGTTTGATAATCGTTCCAACCAATCTAAAGCTTTCCCCCGTAGAGAGAAAGAGAAAAGCCTTAGCCTCAGCATCCTCTGAGACATTCATTTGCTTGCTGCCTCAACAAATATCCACAAATCCCTTCAAATGTTTGTACGTATTTTGAGTTGGAGCACCGGTGAAGAAACCCCGTTGCTCAAGCAAAGTGAGCATCACATTGGTGATTTGGAAGTTTCCTACCCTAATACGAGGGAGGGACTATTGCACTTGCATATCCTTTATTAGGTAATATCCAATGTGGAGTCGCTCGTAGTGTAGGTGGGGGTGGAGCGGGTACATTGTCATGAGGCACCCGGCCTCTTCAATTGGCTTGAGGTTCAAGAGGTACCTCCTCAACTTGCTCGTCCTCGACGTCCACATCCCCCAAAGGCATATTTCCGAGATCATTGTTTGCCGCCATGGTTGTACCTAAAATTGTTTCACACAAGTTAGTAGCACGGAAGGAAAAGAAGATATTCCAAAAAAAATCCAAATATATAGCTAACACGTTTTAACTCCCCCGCAACGGCGCCAAAAATTGATGACGTCCACAACACACCTTGATAAAAGATATGATACGATCGTATGCAATAAATTATCCAACTATGAGTCGAGTTCAAATCCACAGAGAGTTATAAGGGGTGTTAGGAGTATATATTTGAAGAAAGCGAATGGATTAACAAAATTTGCACTTCCACAAAGAGTTTTGATTTCTACTTCTACTATTACTCTAACAATTGTGAGCTACGAAAAATAAACTAGTAATGAATGTTATTGGTGTTTTTTCAAATAGTTTAAAATCCTAGGGATGTGACCATAACCTAAGCGTTCGCCTAATGGGATAGAGACGACAATACTTATTTTGTTGATTGGGGTGTATTATAGCTCTCAACTCTACATTACCTACTCAACACCTCTCGGTCAGAAAGTGATTTTGCCCAAGTTGGCTTTCTCAAGCCCAAATGGGCATCAAACAAAATAGTTGATATGAGCTCAAGTCGAGTTCTTGCTATCTCTAGTTTGAACCCTTTAACTAGGCCAATCGAACTCTCAATTAACCCAATTCTTCGTTAGCCAAGTTATCCTAAACTAGGTCCATATTTCTCAAGGAGAGACTAAGTCAAAAAGGCATGAATTAATGTTTGCAACCATTAATTATAATATTGAAGAATGAACTAGGCTAAATAATCAACACCCAATCATAAACAAGCATTAAATTAAATACCCATAAGGTTTACACACTAGGTTTGGATCACAACCCTAGTAAAAGTCTAGCTATTCATAGTAGGCATTGAAGAAAATAAAGAAGAAATGCAAAGAAAACCTATAATCAAATATTAAATTGATGAAGTATAATGTTTAAACACTAAAATAACCAAAAACTTCCTAAATATCAAAAGGTTACTGCTACAGCAGCTTTAAACTTCAAAACTTGACCTAAAATTATGAAACTCGTACATTTATAGTGGGCCAAAATTCGCTGATAAAAATGCCCCTCGGGAGGTTCTGGGGCCGCATAATTTCATGTGCGATCCGCAGATTTCTTCAGTTGGAAGGAGATGGGATTCTGCAGCCGCACATTTCTGGATTGCGACTGCAAAGTATCTTCTACGGCCGCACAATTCTTGTGTGGTTCGCACTTCAACAAGGCGTTAGGATTTGGTCTTTTGCACACTCTCTGATCTTGGAATTATTTGTCAGTGCAGACCCTGTTTTGCGGCTGCACAATTCATGTGCAATCCGTACATCTTTCAAAATCCTGTTGGGTTCTTTAGCTTGGTTTGCGGCCGCAGATAGAATTCTGCGATCCGCACTTTCTTCTGCGGCCACAGAAATCCTTCTCTGGAATGCACTTCTTTGCTTCTTGCCCTTTATTGCCTTGTGATATGGAACACTACTTTTTGAGTCGGATTTCATCATGGCAGACCAAACTTCTAACATTCCTGCAATTTTCATAATTTTATTAGTTTCAGGAACATAAATCAATACTTTTGGACTAAAACAAAAGCTAAAATGTGCTAATAAGTAGTCAAAATCCCCACTTGTCAAGGTTCCGGGTGTGTGGTGTTACTTTTCCTAACACCAAGTCCCCGATATTGAAGAGTCGGAGGTTGGCTCTTCGGTTGTAGTATTTTTCTATCCGCTGCTTCTGGGCGGCCAACCGGACTAGGGCGGCCTCACACCTCTCATCCAATAGTTCCAGGCTTATGCTCATGGCCTCACTGTTCAATATTTTGGTCGCATATCAAAACCTGAGACTCGATTCTCCCATCTCAACCAGTATTAGTGATTCTCAACTGTAGACCAATGAAAACGGAGTGGCCCCGGTACTAGATTTTGAGGTCGTACGGTATGCCCACAAGACTTCAGGAAAAATTTCCTTCAATTTTCCTTTGGCATCGGTCAACCTTTACTTAAGGTTTTAGAGTATGGTCTTGTTCGTAGACTTCGCCTGCCCGTTCCCACTAGGGTGAGAGGGTGTTGACAAGATCTTTTTGATCTTATAGTCCTCAAAAAAATTGTTTACTTTGCTGCCGATGAACTGCTTCCCGTTATCACACACTATGTCGGGCGGTATACCGAATCGACATATTATGTGGTCCCAAATGAAGTCGATGACTTCTTTTTCCCGGAACTTCTCGAACGCTTGAGCTTCAGCCCACTTAGAAAAATAGTAAGTCATAAACAGTATAAATTAAACCTTACTGGGTGCCCATGGCGGGGGACCGACAATGTCCATTCCCCATTTCATGAACAACCAAGGTGATAGGACCGAATGTAGTAGCTCCCTGTGTTGATGGATCATTGATGCATGCCTCTGACATCCATCCATCTCCGTACAAAGTCCTTTGCATCTTTCTCCATATCGATCCAGTAATAGCCGGCTTGATTATCTTACGAATCAAAGATTCTGCCCCCAAATGGTTTCCACAGGTGCTTTCATGAACTTCCCATAAAACATGTTCGGTGTCCCCCGGCCCCAAGCATATGGCGAGTGGGCCATCGAATGTTCTTATGAACAGAGTACCTTCGGACAGGCTAAACATGGCTGCCTTCGTGCGTAGAGCTCTTGATTCTTTAGGATCCAAGGGAAACTTCTCGGCCTTCAAGTAGTCTATATACTTGTTTCTCTAGTCCCAAGTTAAACTCGTTGAGTTTATCTCGGCATGGCCTTCTTCCACTACTGATTTTATGAGTTGTACAACCATTCCCGAGCTGAATTCATCGTCATCAATGGATGACCCTAAGTTAGCCAGAACATCGGCTTCGCTATTTTGTTCCTGGGGTACGTGTTGTAAGGTCCATTCCTTTAATAGATGCAGCGTTACCTGTAATTTGTCCAAGTATCTTCCCATTTGTTCCTCTTACTTCGAATGTCCCATTGACTTCATTTACCACAAGGAGGGAGCTTCACTTAGCTTCGACCACTTCGTCCCCCATGCTTTTAGCCAATTCCAGACCTGCAATCATGGCCTTATACTCGGCCTCATCGTTAGTCAATTTCACAGTTCTAATAGATTACCTAACTATGTTACCCATAGGCAGCTTCAACACGATGCCGAGTCCGAACCCCTTTGTGTTCAAGGCACCGTTCGTAAAGAGGGTCCAGATTCCCAAGAAAGTTCCCGAGGTAAACAATAATTCCTTTTCGACTTTGGGTATTAAAGCCGGCGTGAAGTTGGCCACGAAGTCTGCCAAAATTATAGATTTGATGACGATTCGGGGTCGATATTCGATATCGTACCCGCTAATTTTTGCGGCCCATTTGGCCAATCGCTCGGGTTTGTGCTTTATGTTCCTTAGTGGGTAAGAAGTTATGACACAAATGGGATGGCATTGAAAATATGGCTTCAACTTTCTCGAGGTGCTTAGCAAAGCGAGCCCAATTTCTCTAGGTGAGGGTACCTTGTTTTAGCCTCACCTAGAATCCTGGTAACATAATAGATAAGAAATTGCGTACCTTCCTCTTCCCGGATTAAGACTCCACTTATTGCTATCTCGGATACCACTAAGTACAGATACAACTGCTTGTCTGCCTTCGGAGTATGAAGTAAGGGTGGACTCGAAAGGTACCGTTTAAGTTTTTCCAAAGCTTGCTGGCACTCCGGAGTCCACAAGAAGTTATTCTTCTTCTTCAATAACGAGAAGAACCGATGGCTCTTATCGGAGGACCTTGATATGAACTGGCCTAGGGTGGTTAAGCGCCCAGTTAGCCTCTGAACAGCCTTGACATTGTCCAGCGCAGTGATGTCTTCTATAGCTTTGATTTTGTCGGGATTGATCTCGATCCCTCGGTTGGACACCATGAATCCACGGAACTTCCCGGACCCGACCCTGAATGCGTATTTCTCCGGGTTCAGCTTCATATTGTATTTCTTCAGTATGATGAAGGTTTCCTACAAATGTTCCAAATGGTCCTCTGCTCACAAGGACTTAACTAACATGTCGTCAATGTAAACCTCCATTGATTTTCCTATTTTTTCTTCGAACATCTGGTTTACTAGGCGTTGATAAGTGGCACCGGTGTTGTTTAGTCCAAACAGCATTACGTTATAACAATAGTTGCCGAATTTAGTGATGAAGGAAGTTTTTTCTTGATCGCCCGGGTCCACCCGGATTTGGTTGTACCCGGCGTAGGCGTCGAGAAAGATGAGTATCTCGTGCCCGACCGTTGCATCGATCATACGATGATGTTAGGCAAAGGAAAATAATCCTTGGGGCACGCCTTGTTCAAGTCTTTGTAATCTATGCACATTCTTAATTTATTTCCCTTTTTAGGCACTACTACTACGTTAGCCAACCAATTCGGGTACTTAACTTCCTGGATGGAACATATCCTAAGGAGTTTGGATACCTTGTCCTTGATGAACGCATGCTTGACTTCCAACTGAGGCCTCCTTTTCTGTTTAACCGGGTGGAACTTCGGATCCAAGCTTAGCTTATGAGTGGTTACTTCTGGCGGGATACCTGTAATATCTAGATCTGACCAAGCAAAATAATCCACGTTAGCTATAAGTAATTTAATGAGTTTTTTCCTGAACTCGGGAGTCAACCCCGTGCCAGGTATACCTTCCGATCGGGTAAGTGTTCGATCAATATGACTTGCTGCAGCTCCTCGACCGTCAACTTAGTGGCATTGGAATCATCAGGGGCGATGAACGACCTAGGAACTCTGTAATCATCATCCTCACCTGCCTATTGCTTCTCCGGCTCGTCGGAGCCAGTGTCAGTGATTGCTATTTAGTTTCTCCATTCTTAATGACTCTAGGTTCTTTGATGTCGAGAGTGCGGACATTGGGATCACCTCATTGACCGCGAACATTCTTTTGCGGTCGGCTGCTCTCCGTAAACTGTCTTGATCCCTCCCGGTGTGAGAACTTCAATGCCTGATGTAGTGTCGAGGGTATTTCCCTCATGTTGTGAATCCATGGCCTTCCAAATAGAGCATTATATCTCATATCCCCTTCGATCACGTAGAACTTCATTTACTGAATGGTTCCTGCGGTGTTCATTGGCAGGGTTATATCCCCTTTAGTAGTTTAACATGCCATGTTGAATCCATTATAGACCCGGACTACAGGCACTATTTGGTCTTGTAGACCCAGCTGCTCTATGACCCTCGATCTGATGATATTGGCCGAGCTACCTGGATGATTCAACACACGCTTAACTCGAGATTTATTTATGAGTATAGAAATTACTAGTACATCGTTATGCGGTTGATCGATGCCTTCTGCGTCTTCATCGTTGAAAGAGATGGTCCCCTCCGGCATGTAATCTCGGGTTCGCTTTTCCCTTATAATGAACACCTTAGTGCGCTTCAATATTGGCCCATGGGGGACATCGACTCCACCAATGATCATGTTGATGAGATGCTGAAGTTCCTCTTGCTCGGTCTATTGATTGAATTCCCAATTTCTGAAGTGATTTTTGGCTCGATCACTCCGAAATTCCCGGAGGTGCCCGTTATTGAGTAACCGTGCCACTTCTTCTCCTAGCTATCGGCAGTCTTCAGTCCTGTGGCCGTGAGTGCCATGATACTTACATATCAAGTTAGGGTCTCTTTGGGCAGGATTGGATTGCAATGGCCGAGGACACTTGGTATCTTTGATGCATCCGATGGCAGATACGATGCCTGCAGCATTGATGCTAAAGTTGTATTTGATAACCTAGGTGCCTCCCTGGCCCCGAGTGGCCTGTCCAAACTACTTTTGCTAATGAGTCTCCGGCTATTGTGACCTCGATCGCTTCTTTTTTTCATTCCTCGCAGGGTTACGTCCGGATCCGCTACCCCTTCGATCTTCGCTATACGGTTGATACCGATCTCTGTTTAGTCTTGGCTCATGATCGATGACTCTTTTAGACCTTTCATTAGTTCTGATATGGGACACACAGACCCATAGGGGGGCCCCGAGCTGATCATCCTCGACTCTGATTTTCGATTGTTACCTATTATGGATGTCATCCCAAGTTACCGCCGGGTATTCTATCAAATTCTGTTTCAACTGCTGTGAAGCCAAGGAGCTTTGGGGGTTGAGTCCTTAAGTGAATGCTTGAACGGCCCAATCGTCCGCAGCCAAGGGCAGGTCCATTCTTTCACATTTGAAACCTCGATACGAATTCCCTGAGCATTTCGTTATTTCTTTATTTCACTTTAAAGAGGTTTGATTTTCTGGTCTTGACCTTGATGGCCCCGGCATGAGCTTTTACGAAGGCATCTGCAAGCATATCAAACGAATCAATGGAATTAGGGGGCATGTTGTGATACCATATCACTGCTCCTTTAGACAGGGTTTCTCCGAACTTTTTCAGCAGAATCGACTCGATTTCGTCTTCTTCTAAGTCATTTCCCTTGATGGAACACGTGTAGGAGGTCACATGTTCATTCGGATCTGTGGTCCTATTATACTTTGGAATTTTGGGCATATGGAACTTTTTCGGGATTGGTTTCGGAGCTGCGCTTGGAGGGAAAGGACAAATTTCTTGGAATCCAGTCCTTTTAATATCGGGGGTGCTCCTGGTATTTTATCAACCCTGGAGTTATAGGTCTCCACTTTTTTGTTGTTGGCTTCGATCTTTTTTTTCCCCAATTCCACCTGCTTTGTCAGTTCCTCAAGCATCTTTATTATTTTGGGGTTGGTCCTGGATGTCACGACCCAAAACCACGTGACCGACACCCGGCACACTATCCGATCCGAGCGAACCAAACCATGTGATGCACCCAAATCATATGCATGAAAACCACTTTAACTGCGGAAGCTCCTTGAAAATCATATACATTTTCAAGTTAAATGATAAAATATTTTCCAATTCAAAATCACACATGACGTCTTTCATGATAATAATAATAATAAGACTAAGTAAAATAAATATACTTTCATGTATGTCGTGTATAACCCCGTTACTACAACCTTTCACAACCATCTATGGAGCCTATATACCAAAGAATAGAATTAAACAGTTGGTTAATACCTTACTAGCATAAATTAAGAAAACAACGTGATAGCTACCACGAAAGAGGAGTGATGCCTCACCATATACCTCAGGAAGAGAGTCATCCTAGTCCTGAATGCATGCCACATATCATACCTCATCTTAAAACATGTAAAGTAAGCGGGACCCTGTAAGTGTCATAGACTCTCTCTAACTTAAGTTCTTGGGACAAACTTTATAAAAATAATGCACCAATATTTAATATAAAATGATAAGAAATTTTTATCAATTCATGACCTTTGTTATTTTAAATAACAACGAAGTGAAATATAACCCACAATATAAACTTTTAAAACATTTACATCAATCCAAGATTTTGGATAAAATCATACAAAATCATTCTATTACTTTAAGTCATTGAAATCACTTTCGGCTCCTTAGGCCTAAACATAAGAAAATTATTCTTACCTTTCACTAGGAGTACTATACCATCAACGACATAAGAAGGTCAACTAGGTTATGTACCTAGCGGCAAGTATCACATACCCTACTTGCTCAGATCGTATCATCGTAGTGCCGTACGAATCGACTCAGTCATGCTAGAATAGCACAAAATAGTACCCTCTCGATGGAGAGCACTCTGTCGTAGTCTATACCACAAAGTGGCCATCTACGCCTACACCGGCACGTATAGTTTCATGACAATAAACACGATATATCCGAAGTCAATCTCGGTGAACATAAGTAACTCCAAAAATATTTGATACTTCAAAAATAGATTCATAGCATAGTAGCCTCAAAGGATTTATTGAACAAAATTTAAATAAATAACCTTTTACATGCTAAAGCTTTTAGCAATTTAACATCAATCTTTAAAATATACCACAAGTGTTATTCTGTTCATCAATTTCCAATTCAATGAAAACTTATCATTAGCACTCAAATATGTATACTCTTGTCAATACATAAGTTTTGATAAAAACTTATAACATTTACCTTGAGTGTCATTTTGCCAGCTAGATTTAAAATAAAATTTGATAAAACAACATGACACTACATATGCAATATAATATTTTAATACATGGAGATATTTGTACTTGTTTGTCCCCACAAGCACGAAAGCACATTTGCAAACAACTTAATTATTAACTCGAAACATGGTTTTAGAGAAAGTCCCTCAACAAGAGTAAGTTTTAATCAACTTACCTCGCTTTCACTTTATTAATATTCACAAGCTTTCAATCCTCCTCCATCACTCCGATGTTGATTAAAGTGCTCAACATCACCAACAGGTCGATATCCACAATTAGATATCCTAATTACATCAAAATATGACCTAAGATATTGATCAACATCCATATATGGCTCATAAGTTGGCTATAAGCCTCCAACAACTCAAATCGCCAAATAGTTTTACATGCTAGACCATTCAACTTCATTCTTATGTTTTAATACCCATTCAAAGTCATTAATGATAGTACATCTATTGTTCATTGCCACCAAGTTGCTATTCATCGTCTTCCATAATCAGCACTTGCAAAATATACAATTCAAGTGATTACTTAGTTGATCCCTTCCGTCTTTTGCTAACAAATAATTCCATAGGTTCATTGTATTCATAAATTTCATCGCCAAGATTACCATTTATCTTCTCTCTTATTTTCTCAAAAGTACTGTCATGCCATGAACTAGAGTTTTATAACCCAATCTTTCAACCATTAAAACTTGTAATAAATGCTTCAAATACTTCTAACTACTCATAATAAACGAGTTTGAAGCATTGGAATTACCTCTAGTAGATCAATCTTGAAAAATCACAACTTTGGTGATTTTTGTGTTCTTGAGGATTTAATGATGAAATCTAGTATTT
Organism: Nicotiana obtusifolia; assembly: GCA_002018475.1. NCBI lineage: Eukaryota > Viridiplantae > Streptophyta > Magnoliopsida > Solanales > Solanaceae > Nicotiana > Nicotiana obtusifolia. The sequence continues at coordinate 129,813 of MCJB01004025.1, forward strand.
TAATGTAAGAATGATGTTAGAAATCATGTATATTGAGTAATAATCAACCTAAAACATCATTAGCAACTTACATTAGTTGATTAGACTTGATTTAAGCTCAAAATCGTCTCTTCACCTTAAGAACCCTAACCCCCAATACACAAAATACTCTCTTTCCCTGATTTTGTGTAAAGGGCCTAGATTTCTGGGTTTCGGATGCGGTCCCGGATGCTTCACATCCCCACTTCATTCCTCTTCGAAGCTCGGATGCGGACTCGAACGCTATGGCAGTACTTCACTGCCAGCCTTCGGTAATTTGATCATAACTTCTTGTAGGAATGCCCAAATGACGAACGGTTTGAAGCTTTAGAAATCAGACTCAAAGAACTTTCATTTGATAGGTTGTACTCCACTTAACTCCTGTATATATCTAGATATGCTCATCCAAAGTTAGGTCATATGCGTACTCATTTGGAACTTTAGTCTATCATGTAATTTCCAACTTGACTTGGACTTAGGGCTATCCTTAGAGCCCACACCACTTATAATATGCCTCGTACATTTATTATCATATCCAAATGATATTCATCATATAAATAGTCCTCATCTGCACATAAGATAATATAATTAGCACACATCAACTTTCTTAACAGCGCTTAAGTACTTCGAAATTTTTTGGGGTGCTACACCCGGTTAAACTTCACCCAGCCTTTCTGTGGCTGGTTCATTTCTGCGGGTGTTTTCCCGGGATGGTTCCGGCTCAACTCTGCTAGGGGTGCTGCTTTGGTTCTGCAACTGGGCTATCGCCACATATTGAGCTTGTAACATTTCGAAGATCATCCGTAAATTGATCTCATCGCCTTCGTCGTCATGTGTACTGGGGTTATCGATCGGGCTCCCCCGCAAATGCTGTTTTCGGGGTCGGTAGGCAAGTTTGCGTCAATGGCCACATGTGAGTTGTCATCGATTGGGTCCGCGACCGGAACTCCGTTGGGGTGAACAGGGGGCACCTCGTTGCTGGGCATTACATTGTTGTTCTCGCCTCAGTGGCCAGACTCATCATCAACATTCAAGTGAGCGGATTGAGAGTTCGACATTTTTAATTCGACCTGAAATTAAAATCTCAAAGAACAAGCGTAAAACAGAGTGCTTTATGAAAATTTGTATCAAATTACCACTATTATCCCTAGCCCCACGATGAGCGCCAAATTGTTCACCCTTAACAACATATAACAATTGAATTTATATGTGATTTTACGGATATGTGGATTACTTCAATACAAGTGATTAATGACGTTAGATTAATCAAATGAAAGACATAATAAATGGCTCAATGAGGAACCTACCTTCGATTCCGAGCTTGCACTTATGAAGAACTTATGAACGAAAATAAGAACTTTGAATAACAGAGGGAATAGTAGTAAATTGCCTTGTATGCGTATTACAATGTATTTTATGAATAAATAGCTTCCCCTTTTATATAGTAGGGGAGTTTTACCCTAAGTACAATTTTAAGAAAGGTAAAAATCTTCCATTTCGGTAATCACTGATTTTCTGCCTATATGGGCCGAGATTCACTCTGTGATATCTGGTGGGGCACGGACATCACAACCCTTTATTAGTCGTGTGCGGTTGTTTGATAATGCTCTCTGAAGTCTTGAGGCTCGAACCGGACCCGGAGGACGTGGTCTCGATGCCCTCGAGGGCAGGTGTTTTGCTCGAGCCCCGATACGAGGGGCTCCTCGCTCTGACTCTGATTCCTTACGATCATGTTCCTGCTCCATTTCCCTCACCGAGAAACCGGGATGCTAAGTGGGCTCGATTTTACCCGTATACAATACTTCTAGTCCTAGAGCTAATCTAGTTAAAATACAGGATAAACATAGGTTGTATTCAATACTATTCACGCTAGGGGTATGCATAATTTAGTATATTTTCAATTATCAAACTGAAACTGATGAAATATTTAGTGCGTAAAAGGTTATCCGGAAAATTGAGGTGTGTTAAAGGGATTTGCATACAAGCTAGGGGAGGTGGGGGAGAAGTATGTATTATTAAGCCTAAGACTTTTGAAACATATAATTTTAAATAGGTCATAATATTTGTTTGATTATAAGTTTGTCACCAAGGGTATTATAAGAAGTTTAATTAACATAATTATTTTTGAATTATCAAAAATAACATTCATTATTAAACGAGTTAATAAGAAAATAGTGCCATGTAAAATAGAAATGGAGAGAGTACTAACATGCACGATTTATACAGCAATAGTGTATTATTATGGGAAGGGAAATATAATATTGACGTTTCGGTTATTGTAATTTAAATTTTGTATTTCAAAGGGATGGTCAATTCTTGTTTAGTGGTTGAGTGAGTCCTCTTCATGCGATTAGAACAAGAATTCGAGTCTGGTACCCTAGCAAACCGGAAAAAAGAAGAGAGAGAGATGGTCATTTGCAGACAGAGAGGTACATATAGTGATAAAGAGTAATCATTCATTAATGTCATTCTAGTGCACTTTCTCATAATCTTAGCAACCACTGCCAAACTTTTTTTGACAATTGTCTATTAAAAAGAGAAGCATTATTTTGTGACACACAAAGAGGGGGGAAAAGTAAACTCTTTTTATCAGCAGGCAGATGGATTAGTTTAAGGGTTAGGTCCACTTTTTAAACTATGATTAAATTGTGAACTAATCTTTAGGTTAAAAAATGACATATATACACGTGTGATTTTCCGTTGAGAAAAAAGAGAGGGGTAAGTTAGTTCCCAATTCCCATTAAGCTCCTTATAAATGGAATCTAAGAAAAGTTGTTGAAGTTGTTCAATGAATTAATCTTCTCCTTAGGACCCATTGATGATAATTACATCATGCTATTAATTATTGCTTTCATGAATCATGATTAAGGTCCCTTGAGGCATCTTTAATCTTGATTAGGTGGTGTTGGCAAAATCCACAGCAAGAATTTTGAAGCCCTAAACAATATTAATATATCATATCATCTAATTATACTTTCCACCACCATGTTGAGGCCCAACCATCATCCTCCTTACCCACACAAAACAAAATTAAAACCAAAGAGCTTGTTGGAGAAATTAAGTTAGTGTTTGGATAGATTTGATTGAAATTTTAAAAAAATGAGTTTTTGTAGATAAGTTGAAAAAATAATTTTCTATCTAGGACGATAAAGGAATAAACGTTTCAGAAAGTGAAGACAGGTCAGAGTTCCAGCAAGTATGGATGTTTTATTTTATTATATATTTCTATCCTTCCCCCAAAAAAAAAAAAAAAAAAAAAGATGTCGTTCTTTGCATATTGAAGTTTAGTAGACATCATGATAAAAAAGATTGCTAAATAATAAATAAAAAAAGGTAAAGCACTTATCTTCATGCGCCAAAACATTAGCAAGCAAAATAGCCTTTTCGCCATGCAAACTAAATAAATCGCCCATTAACGGATTGCCATGCAAACTCTACTTTAATTTAATTATTGTAGCTTATCATCACTTCTAAGCTTTAAATAGAGTGAGTCATTATTATTACTATCAGAACTAAACCCTGAATTTAAGTTAAATATTAGGAGAAGGAAAGAAAGCATAAATCCAGCAAAATGATGCTAAGGTTGACCACCTTTTTTTAAGATATGAAAATTATAGAATTACACAACTCTCATTAGTAATAGAATGAGATTTATAATGTAGCAAATAAGAGAGAAAACCAACTATTAGTCTTTGATTTTAGCTTCTACAAAAATGCATGTGATAGTTATATATAGGTAACTCGACAATCTGGTACTACTCTGATCAGGGGCATTTACTTATCTTATATAGCTCTTACGATTTGGATGTCTTTCTTTTTTTCGTTTTATCTATTTATTTACTTTTTTGTTCAATTAGACTTTGATAGGTTATTTCAGCAAGCAAACAGGGAGGAAAGTTGTTCAATTAACTGATGGAACTAAAAGAATCTTTTTATCTCAATTAATAGCAAACTAACAATATAATTGGTAAGAAGTAGTGTACCAAAAAGATTACGCTGGTGTTTGGTTTAAAATTTTGGAAAAGAGCTTTAGATATAAAAAAAAAAAAAAAAAAAAAAAAAAAAAAAAAAAAAAAAAAAAAAAAAAAAAAAAAAAAAAAACTAATTAGCTTTTGAAAAAGTTGAAAAAGTTATCTCTTAGCGTTTGGATAAAAACATTTTTTGCGAAAGAATATAAAATTCACGTTACATTTGAAAATTAGTTGTATCGCAGTTTTTCACTTTGGCATGTTCCTCAGTACATAAGATGACATTTTATTTTCAAAATGATTGAAATATCAAATCTTTTGACTTCACTTGGGATATTTGCATCTATACCCAGTTTTGAGGTCACAATTGAAGTTATACTCGTTTTGCACAAAAATATGCAAGCCTATCTAGTTTGGGATCAACTTCAGACTTATCGGGTCTGATGTTAAAAAAAAATTAGTCTGAAGTACAATGCACTTGAGGCCAATTAACCGCAGTGTAAAAACTGCACTTAAGATGCACTTAGGTCTGAAGCACAATCAATATTTTCATGTACTTAACACCAAATAGGTCTGAAGTAATGTGATGACCTGATAGGTCATTTATAGTTTTAACCTTCATTTCTGTATTCCAAAACCTCGATTAGCTCCATTTAGCCTTCCACGATTTGTGTGCGCAGTCCGTGTCTTTTTCTGAAAGGTTTTTATATGAAAAATTGACGAAAATGTGAAATCGTGCCTTAAAACTCATTTGAGTTGACTTCGGTCAACGTTTTGAGCAACGGACTCGGATCTGTATTTTGACGGTTCCGGTGGGTCTGCATTGTGATTTGGGACTTGGGCGTATACCCCAAATCGAATTCGGAAGTCCCTAGCTTGATTTATCATAATTTGTTGAAAACTAAAAGTTTAAAGGTTTAAAGAAATTCCAAGTGTGACCGTAATTTGACTTTATAGCTACCGGATACGGATTTTAGTTCTGGAACTAGGTATGAGTTTATTACAGTATTTTTATGATTTGTCTGCAAAATTTGGTGCAAAACGGAGTTGATTTGACGTGATTCGGACGTCCAGTTGAGAAATTGCATGTTCTGAAGTTTCATCGAAAATTTCATTTGTTTTGGTGTCTGATTCATAATTTTAGGTGTTATTTTTATATTTTGATTGCGGGAGCGAGTTCGTATGGTGTTCTTACACTTGTGTGCATGTTTAGTTTGGAGTCCGAGGGCTCGGGTAGGTTCCGGATAGGCCACAGGGTGGTTTTTGACTTAGAGTAATAGCTATGCATTTTGTTTCTGGTGTTGGCTCGCATTTGCGAGATCTGGCTCGCAAAAGCGAGCCTCGCTTTAGCAATCACATCATCACATTTGCGAGCATGGGCTGGGGAATAGGGTTCTCATATTTGCGATAGTGTCAGGTTGGCATTTGCGATGGCAGCAGAGGTGTGAATTCTTCGCATTTGCGAGGATTTTTTCGCATTTGCGAGATTCGCAATTGAGAACCCCATGTCGCATTTGCGACATTTTCGCCTGGTTAAAAGCTGAGAAAAACGGAAATTAGCTCATCTCTTTCAAATTCTCAACCCTAAACACCTTAGAGGCGATTTTCCCAAGAGACTTTTTTCCTAAATTCTTTGGTAAGTAACTTTAATCTATTTCTTTTCAATTACCCATTATATTTCTTAAGTTTTCAACATTAAATCTAGGATTTTCATGGTAGAAATTTGGGATTTGGGTAGAATTAGTGATTTTTATAAATTTGGAATTTAGACCTCGAATTGAGGTCGAATTTCGAAACAAATCACATAACCGGGCTCGGGGGTGAATGGGTAATCGGATTTTGGTCCGAATCTCGGATTTTGACCAAGCGAGACCGGGGTTGACTTTTTCAATAATGATCTAAATTAAACCTCTTTCATTAGTGAGTAGTTTCTAAAGCTTATTTTGAATTGTTTGGTCAATAAATTTCTAGATTTTGTTGGTTTCAAGACTTGTTCAAAAGGCAAGGTCGTGGTTGAACCTTGAGTTGATTGCGGAGTGAGGTAAGTGTTGGGTCTAACCTTGATCTGAGGGAATAAGAACCCTTAAGTTATGTGCTATGTTCATGTGTAGCGGCATATATGCGAGGTGACGAGTGTATATACGCCATCAATTACTTGGTTCCATGTCTACCCGTATTTCATTAATTATATTATTCCATGTCTTGATTGTTACATGCCTTGATTGCTTCCTATGCCTTAACTTGCTACTAGTCATTATTATTCACGCATTAAAAGTGTTAATTTCTTTCATGCTTCCATGAATAATTACTACTCGTCTTAATTATCTTAATTGTACCCTTTAACTGTCGTATATTTGACTTGTCTTGTTGCTCAATATTAATTGTAGCCTTTCTTGATTTGGTACGAGATTCCTTCTTGATTTGTAGCTTTCATATTCGTTAATCGTAGATATTCTTGTGGTTCGAGTGGTTAAATTGATTGCACTTATTGATTTATTTAGGAATCGGGTTGCACGCCACAACAGATGAAATAACGGAGGATTTACATTGATACGGTGGGATCAAATTCTGTGCCGCAAAAGGTAAAATAAGGAAGGATTGATATGGTGAAATAAGGGAGAATTATGATATTGACTCTGATTATATGGTGAGATCGGGTTGCATGCCGCAACATATATATTTACTTATTATTATTGATATTTACATGGTGGAATAAGGGAGGAGCGTGTTGTACGGTGGGATCGAGTTGCGCGCCGCAACAGTTTATGTGTTTTGCATTCCTTATTTTATTGTGTTGGCTTCGGTGCTTTCGTACGAGACTCTGAGGATTGGTATTTCTGGTATTTACTGGTTTTCTTTGAGGATTGAGTTATTTTCTTGAGTTAACTGCCTTATTTTGTTTTCGTATTTTTCTTTCCTGTCATTATTTTATACTGCATACAGGTTATTGTAAGTGACCCGCCTTAGCCTCGTCACTACTTTGTCGAGGTTAGGCTCGGCACTTACGGAGTACATGGATTCGGTTGTACTCATACTACACTCTACACTTCTTGTACAATTGGAGTCGGTCCCAACGGCGGTCAGTAGATTGCTCGGGTTGACTATTGGATGGAGACTTAAGGTACAGTTGCTCGGCGTTCGCAGCCCTGAAGTCCCCTTCTACTTTAGCTTAGTTGTGTATTTTCTTTCAGACAGCTTTACTTTCATGCAGACCTTTATCTGTATTATTCTAGTATCTCATGCACTTGTGACACCAAATCCGGGGTTGTATTTAGATATTTCGGTTGTTATGACTTCTCGCACTTTATTCTAGTTCTATTACAGTAATTTCAGTTTAAATGGCATTTATTAATTTGATTTGTTAAAATTGGCTTAAAACTATTCTAACGTTGGTTTGCCTAGTAAGTGAAATGTTAGGCGCCATCACGATCCCGAGGATGGGATTTTCGATTCATGGCAAGAAAATTTTGCACTTCTGATGCACTTAAGGCCAAATAGGTCTGAAGTGGAACCAATGTTTTCATGCACTTAAGGCCAAATAGGTATGATGTGAAAAAAGTACACTTCAATGCACTTAAGGCCAAATAGTTCTAAAGTGCGATCAATGTTTTCATGCACTTAAAATCAAATAGGCCTGAACATACAAATTGCCCAGAAACAGAAATTTGTTCTTCCAATTCAACAATCCAATACACGATTTAATACTTAAATTTACTCCAAAGGAGCCCAAATTTGAAACATAACCTCCAAATATCATCAAGAACAAATTTCAATCATTAATTTGTCAAAACAACAATAAATCTAACCCATTTTGCAATTAAGAAGAAGAAGAAACCTTAAGCAATAGTAAAAAATAAAGTGTCGCGGCAGCTCACCATTGTAAAACACCATAAACCACCTTAAAACATGCTCACAAACACCATATAAACTCACCATCACCTTTATTTTCATGACGAAAAAGGAGGAGGAGGACGAGGAGGAGGAGGAGAAAAAGGCCTGAAGTTGTCCATACTTTGAGTACTAGTTAAAATAATTTTAAAAAGTGGGTGCAAGTTAAATGGGGACGACCAAATAGGGCACCCTCATGAAATTTTTAGGGATCTTTTCACAAATAGCCAGTCATATTCATTGTTTACTTTTCTGGCCATACATAGATTATACACACATAATACATAAATTATGCATATATTATACCTCTATTGGTTATTTTTAATTTAAGTGATTGGGTGAGCAGCTATTTGGGTTAATTCTTCACATTTTTACACTTCACTTTACAGTGATTATGCTCTAAAAGTTTTTGGGCTCTAGGAGATTCCAATGGGCGGAGGCAGACCCATTACGTATTAGCCTACTGGATGGCTAGAAAAGAGAAGGGTAGAATACAAAATTAGTCTGTCGGTCTAAATTAATTATATTCGCTAGTTCAAATATATATTTTGTATATATAATACACACACACACATATATATATATATATATATATATATATATATATATATATATATAACGACTAAAAATATATATTTCTCAAAAGAGGAATTTCTGATCTTGACCATTGAGGCCCAACAAAAAAGTAAAGATATCTCACGGGCTTGCTACACCAGAATAGCCCATTAATTACCCCAAAAGACTTTGTTAAAGATAAAACGATGGGGCTAATGTTGAATTATCCTTATCATGTCTGTGTCGAAATGTTGTAAGATTTGAGATTGCTAAACCCTATTTTGTACCTTTGAGAACAAAAACTCTATTTTGTACCAATGTTTATTTGGGTAAAACCAGGGAACAATATATTTGGGTAAAAGAAACTCCATTATGACACAAATTTGTATTAAATTCCTGACGATTTGTCAAGACTTGTGGCGAGGCAAGTCTTTGCCCGTCTACGTGAATTTCTCTGTTGATCTGCTAGGACTTGTAGTCAAGTTCTGACCCCAAGCTGCAAATTCTGACCGGCAAGCTTTTTTTTGCAAAACTTATTTAAATGGAATCAAAACATAAACAGTGATAAGGAAATATTCTATTTGTGCAAATCGCCAAATCACCTCAAATTTACTCATACATTTTTAGGAAAACTATCCTATATATCTACATAATCAAAAATAATTACCCGTATTTACCCATTTTAAAAGTAACTACATAAAATACCTATTTATTCTATTACAACTAAATACCCACGCAACCTAATACATAATTAGCTTTCCTTTCTATCACGTCATCAATTCTCGCTGTTGCCGCAACCCATTTCTCAAGGAGAAGCAGAAAATACCTTTAACAAGTTTCAAAATTGATTTTCCTTTTTTACTTCACAAAAATCATAATTTTCAAATTTGAAATTCGATCACAAAAGAGATAGCACTTATCTGTGTTTGTATTGTATCTTTTTCTTGCTGGCATCATTCACTTTTTAATTTATGCTCCATAATTTATTTTATCTCCTAAAAGTAAAACAAAAAATAATATGTTCCATCTAACTAAGATTTGAATTTTCATGTGTGTTTGAAGCGTTTGCTGTTAAAATTTATTAGGTATTGTTCTTTGATGTGTATATTATGATGTTAATGCTAATTTTTAAAGATTTTATTGTGAGAAAATTAAATCCATCACCGAAGGATCTTAGAGCTTGAAACTCATTAATTGAGTTTGTTGAGTTTGTAGTTGTTTATATCCAATTGTGATTGGAGTGTGCTTAAATGTTGATTGGAGGTTGTGGTTGTATTTTGAATCAATTTGGTGGAGATTTTTAGAGTAGATTTTAGAATTTTAGGTTGAAATTGAGTTGAACTAGCGAAAAAGACGAGTTTATACTGTATACTAAAATGGCATAGTGTATACCATTTTGGTATAAGTAATTACAACAATACAATGTTACAGTATATATTATAATATAATAGTATATTGTTGATACATTCTATACTATTTTGGTATATAATATATAATTTAATATTATATAATTTACTGCAATAATATATTGTTATAGCACACAATATAATGTAACAATAGTGTAATAATTGGGTCGTTTTTTAATTTTAAAATTTTTAACTGAATCCTTTTTAAATATTTTAACAAAGTTCTCATAGTTTTTACAAAAATTTATTCTTAATAGAGATGTTTGATGGAGTTCCATAAAGATATTATCACAATATTAGAAGTATATGCAGAAACAGACATAAAGTAGTAATATGCCTAGTTGGTATATTTATATACGTTGCTAGTATACTATTGTGCTAAATATTTTACAATAACATTAGACACTAATATGTAAACCGATCATCTATGATACCCTATCAGTATATGATATGTACCACGTTGGTATCATAGAGGACTGAAGGTTGTAGCTAAATATTGTGCGAATTTAGTGGAGATTTTGTAATAAATTATTTAAATTTAAGTTAAAGCGGAGTTGAACTGGCGAAGAAGAGTTTATACTTTATACCACAATGATATACTATATACTATTGTGGTATACAGTTCTTTCCAACAGTATAATATTACAGTATACTGTATACTAGTACAATATACTGTATACTATTATAGTATATTACATAGCGTAACAGTATACTATTACAAGTTTATCCTTTTAGATTTTTTTAAAATTTCATTGAGTTCTTTTTTAACTTTTCAACAGAGTTATCATGTTTCTTGAATTTTTTTCTTAAACTAAAATATTTAGTTTGAAATATTTGATTGGATATTGTGGCTAAAGTTTGAGTCAATTTAATAAAAATTCTGGAGTAATTTTTTTAAATATAAATTAAAATTGAGCTGAACTAGCGAAGAAGACTAATTTGTACTGCATACTAAAATAACATATTATATACTATTCTGGTATATAATATTTAATTTAATAGTATATAATTTATTGCAACAGTATACAATATAGTTAAATATGGTATTCTTTTAAATTTCTTTAAAAAAATTCAATGGGTCCTTTTTCAATTTTCTAAATGAGTTTTTGATATCATATACCCTGTCATTATATGATATATAGCATGTGGGTAACATAGTATACTGCAGTAATCTAATTCAGTAGTATACCATAATAATATAATTCAACTATTACTAACATATTACTTTTGATATAATATAAGCTAAAGCAAGTTATTTTCTAATAACTAATATATAAAAATAAATAAATAATAAAATAAAAAAAAGAGAAAAAAATATGTGCAGAATTAGATTATGAAAAATAAAAATAAAAATGATTTGAAATAATAATAAATGAAATTAAAAAAGAAAAAAATGAAAGAAAAAAAGAGAAGAGAAATCAGCTATAATGTATAAGTTGTTCTAATAATTGAATTAAAAAAAAAGAAGATAAAATATATACTATACCAGTTATATTAAAAAAAGATGACCAAATATTTACTATGTTAGTTATCTTTTCTTATTGTGTAAAAAATAGAATAATAAAAAAATTAAAATGAGTAAAGGAAATTAGATTATGAATAGAAAAATAAAATAAAATAAAAAAGGAGTTAAATGAAATTAGAAAAGGAACAAGAAATAAAAAAAATAAGCAAAAGGAAAAAAAGAAAAAGAAAAAAATGAAGAAGGATCCAAAATTGAGTGTGAAATTAAATTATGATAAAAAAAAATAATATAATTTGGGAAAAAAAATAAATGAACCGAAAAGGAGAAAAAAGAAAAAATATAATAAGAAGAAAACAAAAAAAATGAAAAGGAGAAAAGAAAGAAAAGAAGGAAAAAAGAAAAGAAAGAGAAATAAAAAAAGAAAAGGAGTAATAACAGAAAATTATCTACAAAAGCTATCATGGGTAGGAAATGTAATTAGTTTGATGAGTAGAAAACAAAATAGGTAGACTAGGATAATTAATTTTATTTTTGTGGTTAATTGTGTCGTTCACCCAAATTTGATGCTCTTGGCCCATAATAAAGATCCAACCCAAGTGTTAGCCGAAGTACAGTGAGGGGCTAAGTTGGCCCATTTTATAAAATTCAATATCTACAAATTGGGGAAAGGAAAAATGACACTGTATAGCCGCTGTAAAACTAATAGCCTAAAAAATATATAAAATTTTATACACTTTCTATACAAAATTTATACACTTTTTCGGCTATCAAATATAAATAGTTTTTGGCGCGGGCTAAAAGTAATAATACCCGTTGGGGAAATGTTCTGGCCCAAACTCTTTCTACACAAGCAAGTTCTTGTTTTTGTCTATTTATTCTTTCTTTAATTAGATAAAATATTCCAGTAATTATCTCTCTTGGAGACCAATTATCATTTTATTCGAGCAAAGAAAGAGAATTGGATAATTTTACAACAAAATTAATCGTACACGAAAAATGTTGTACACTATCTAAAAGTGTAAATAACGTGTATGCGATGGTTTTTGATCTTTCGTATCATATTTACAATCAAAATGCGGAGAAAGCCTCAAATGAAAATAGCTATTTGCATACTCCAATAAGCTACATTTTTGCCGTTTAATTTGGATCCTTTTTGAATAGATCTAAATTTTATTTTTAGCACCAGAACTATTTTACTATAAGTGAAGAAATCTCATCCATAGTAATTAAACTAGGTACCAACTTTTGGAACTGATTGATTCTTGCCGCTCTATTAATTTCCAGGATGGGATAAAAGCCTAAAAACCTGGTCTTGCCCCCACAAAAGGGGTTCCATCAACACAAAGAGACAAATTAGCAAGGCAAAAGTATAATCTCCATACCATCAATTCAGTAGACAAATTTGAAACCAACTCCAAACAAGTCAATACTGTTGTTGCAACTTGGATATGCACTAAAATTTAGCTCCAATAAAGCATGTCCAAAAAAACTTATATGGGGGCCCTTAGAATAGTATTAATGAAGGTTTACAAACCTCATGTATAACACATATGAAAATCAAGTTGCAAAATCCTTGTCTTGTCAAACAAACAGTTGAGATTAATAACAACATAAATTGTAGCGGAATGGTAAGTATTTTTTTATCCTTAATCAGAGGTCTTGAATTCGAGCTTTGAGTATGAAATTGCTTTTGATATAGAGCCTTTTACCTCTCAATATCGATGTGAGTTCGAATTTAGTCGAGCCCCAATTCTGATACGAACACCGGATGAAAAATCAAGAGAAAGAAAAAAAATTGATATTAATGCCGTATATATATGTACTAAATCGTGTTCCCTTTTGGTGGCATCCACGGTGTTCCTTAATCCTTATCCTATATATTTATCGGACTACAAGTAATTGAGTACACACAAAAATAAGAGCAAATCATATTTGATTTTTTTGTTTTCTAATTTCCACATTTCTACTTTTGTACGTTTTTTTGCTGACAATAATTACTCCATTGAAATTTGAATTCATTCAATTTAATTTTTTGGTCCCTTTTTGGCAACTTTTTGGGCATAGTATTTTCTCTTTCTTATCAATTGATTTCGTTAAAGAAGATTTGTAAAACTCTCCATCATGAATCTTTATTATGTTAATGCATAATGTGCATCAAACGTCTTAAGATGGTTTGGAGTGTCCTCTACTCACCGTGAACTCAATAGTTTTTGTTTTGGTCGCGTATATATATTTTTAAAATAAAGACTTAATCTGAATAGTCATCCATTTAACTGTTTAAATTAAAAATAGCCGTCAGATTATAATATATTTATATCATATATAATATGTAGAGGCGGAATCAGAATTTAAAGTCTATGGGTTTTGAATTTACAACTGAACCCATAGCTCGTTAGTTACTGGATTCGCAATTAAGTATTTATACATATTTTATAGATTTTCTAGTACAAATAAAGGTCTAAGCAAAAAGTTACTTGGTTCGTCTGAACCCGTAGATAACGCTCTCCCTCCGCCCTGATAATATGTGCATAATCGCGTTTAATCAATATATAATTTATGTATACCGTTTAGAAAGTAAACTGTAAATCCAAACGTCTACTGCCTATTTGTGTAAATATTTTTTAAGAAATCCACTAAATATCTGTAAATATTGATTGTGAACAATCCAATTATTATTATATATTACTTTAAGATTGACGTAAAAACCTATTATGTTTAAATCCAGAAACCCCCAACAGAAACTTTGGAGACCTCAATATCCACTTGCAACTGAAGAGACTGGTTATTTATGGCATAACAAGGTAAAAGGCAACAATATATGATTGTGCTCCTTCTTCCTTCCTCTAGGCAATTGATGTGAAAAGGAAATGGGCTGTTACAGGACATGATTTGGTCCGAGGCATGCATGGATCATGGCCTACCAATTTTGATAGTGACAAACATTCATCATTCTTCATATATATACATATTTTTTGACAATGAGAAGTGTTTTTGGAGTTTTTGAATTTTTGGACTATACCCTTTCATACACATCAAACATAGTGGAGGTTTATAGATTTTCCTAGTATGTAGTAACAGATTGACAGGGTGATGTTTTCATGTGGTTTTCATATGACAGGTAGAAATTTTCTTTTTCTGTCTTATTTTATGGGATATAATTTCCATTTTAGTACATTTTAAAGAATATCAAATTTTTTATTTTAACCTTAATAACATAATTTTATAGCCACCTAAATTAATGACATGTTTAGGACTATAAACTTTAAAAATTTTCATTTTCATTTTAAAAATTTGCATCCAAAAATAAGGAAAAGCTAAAAATTCATTGGAATAGATGCATAGCCAACTAATTTCTGTCAATTTTGACAGTGAGAGCTAAGTACCTCGATTAATAGTTTGTAGGATTTTGAAATATTAAAAATCGCAAAATCAATGGATGTGGGAGATGCTATAATTGCTACAGTGAAAGTTATTGTTTATATTAGAAACATTCTTAGTTCCTCGATTTATTTCGTGGCACGAAATCCATAATTGACAAAATAATTGTTTGTGCAATGAGACAGAAGCAGCAATATTTTTCTCCAAATAATGCTTTTGCAGGTAAATGAAAAATAGTTATGATGCAAATATTTGTCTCTGGCCACATAGGAAGATCTCTCTTACTTAATGAACATGTGTAAACCTACCTACCAGCATCTGGTTGAAAAAGTGAGATGATTATAGAATTTCTCTTTTCAAAATCCAAAAGATTATGGACAATGTCAATGCTCAAGATCTCAATGTCTAGTATGAAGGAAAATATGAACCTTTTTTCCACAGGAAAGAAAATGCCCATATTTGGACATGAACCTTAAAGAAAATACGTGTGCTAAGCATGCTTAATCAAGTGTAATTTGCCTAAGATTCGTATGAGGGTTTAAAATTTAAAGGTTAAAGTTCATAGTACAAGTAATAATAAGCTGACTTGTTATTTAACACCTAGTTACTAGTTAGTTACCACTTGGTTTCCTTAAGTTTCTAAATAAGGTTAAGCAATCTCACTTTTTAGGATTCACATCCCTTCTTTGCTTTATTTACTTTACGTAAAAACTATTGTGAATCTTATACATCCCCATCAGTTCTCGTTTGCGATAATCAACTTTAATTTCCTGCATTCAGTAAAGTAATCTCTCTTCATGAGCAAAAGAATGAGGTTAAGCAGTTGCATGATATTACAATACGTAACATTAATATTAATTCAAGATTCACCACCACTTACCAAGGAGATAGTTGGCACAAAAAGAATATAAAACAAAATAAAATAACTCAACATTACAAGCCAAAATATGAGATTCATACAAATTCTGAAAACGTAATTAAAAAAAAGAGCGTTATAATCTGGGGCAGAACATAGTGCTTTTGACTCAGCCTTTATATTGTATTAAGAATTTATTTAATATGTATAAATAATTTATTTATAATTTAATATACAAAGAAATTATGGTCCAAAATTCTTAAACTAAAAATTCTGACTCCGCCTCTAGTTACTATTGTATATGTCCTCATAGGAAAATGAAGTCAAGGTAATTTTGCATGAATATAAAGGGCAAAGTATAAAATTGGCCGGTCAACTGAAACAAATTGCATTCGTTAGCTAAAAAATTATAAAGTATATATATAGTTCTCTCTCTCACACACACATATATATATATATATATATTTGAAAACGATGGGAATATACGATTTTCGAATATAAAAATATTAGTCCACTTAATTGGGCAGAAGTTAAAACTATTGAAGGGATAAGAAAAGATTGGTTGTGCGGGCTGTGATAGTGTGTGTGTGTGTGAAAGCAATTATGAGAAAACTTGGAGCACAAAATTAGAAGGAAGTGGAGACAGAATTAAGATTGGAAATCTGAAGGAGATTTAAATGAGAATATTGATTGTTACAAATCACAATAGTCAAGATTCTCAGGCTTTCTTTGTCTACTCAAAATATAACACTCTATCTTTGAGCTTTAGCTTTTTTCGGCTTTCCGTCATATCTTTTTAACCTCTATGAATGAAACAGAGAAATCCAAATAGTGCGCACTTCCCCACTCCACTTCGGATTTCCACTTGTATTTTACATTTTCTTTTGGATTAGACACAATTTTAACTACTGATCCACAATTTGTTATGTAATACATGGATGGAGATCCCCTCCGGTGACAATTTGTCCATTATTTCTTAATACACTTACTGATTTGTGCCATGTGTCCACTCAATTAATTCAAGGTTGAGATTCAATAGGTTAGTAAATAACTAAAAATGGTAATGCACTTCAAACAAACAAATAGCAAAAAACTTAGTACTAACGGCGTCCTTCTATTACACCGTTAGTACTAGGTTTTGTAACAACCTACGAACGGTTCTGGCGATTACTCGAAAGGCATTACTTGTAACATAGTATGAAATTTTATCTTACGTTATGACCATCTGCGCCAAGTTAGAAGTCTGACTACGAATTTGGCAATAACTTTTACTTCAATAGCATATTCATATTAAAATTTTCATTAAATATGTATAAATATTAAATTTAGAATTCAGTTATTAATATTTGAAGTCATCATTCTAAAATTCAGAACTCATAAAATTAAAATTCTAGCTCCGTCCCCACAAACATCCCTCCTTATGTTTTTCCTCTCTTTTTTGGATATTGAAGAGAAAAGCAAATCAACTTAAAATAATTTATTTTATTAAAATGAAAACACTCTATAGCGTTATAGAGCAGTTTGAGATGCCTTTCCACAAAGGTAATTTACCGAATGGTTTGGTTATTATTTGGGAATAATCATTACTTCCTTTATGATTTACATCTGTCAATAACTAAGATAAAGTTTTGAAGCAGAGAGATATCTCTAACGTTGCACTTATCATTATAGGAGTTCTAGAAGCTGAGCCTTTCTCTAAATATACCTTTTATAAATTCTTCAATTATTTTTCTTAGAAAATATTCATTTATAAGTTCTTACATTACAGCTGGGGGTGTATAAAGAAAATCAATAAATCACATAAAATCGATAATCCGAGTCAAATCGAAAAAAAAAAAATACGATTGTAATTTTGGTATTGAAAAAATATCCGACTATAATTGATTTGGTTTGGTTTTTAACTAAAAAAGTAAAACTGAAACCAAACTAATTTGATAGAGCATTTATACAATTTTTAAAAATATTTTATACATATAAGTATTTATTGTAATGTAATTTATATATATATATATATATTTTTTTTTTTTTTTACTGTTTTATCTTTTAACGTATTATTTCAAGTTTGGACTTAACATTCTTGGATGATAAATAAATTTTATAGCGTATAAATGTAGTAACTCAAACAATGTTCAAATCAATATTAATGCTAACAAAAGAATTCAATTCAACACTAGAAATGACTATATTGTTGGATATTCATTTTTTACATTTACATTGGTTTATAACGAAAATGCATAACTTAGTTAATTTTTTTCTTTAGTGCTTAATAGTACTTATTACCTATATTTATTTTAGCATGACCTATATAGTATTTTTAGATTATGTTAATTTTTATTATGGCTTATTAATTAGTAATATTTGCTTTATGCAATTTTATTATCTTTGTTATTGAATATTTTAGTATAATGCTATGACTTATCTCATTTATTATTTTATTTTCTTAAAAAATATATTATATTGTTCTATCTTACAAGTACTAAAGAAATATCTGGAGTACAACTTACATATTTTGTGCTATAAGACTTTACCGGAAAAAAAACATAAAAATTCAAAAAAAATCAACAAATTTGAGAAAAATCGAGATTGAAAAATCCTAGTTAGTTTGGTTTGGTTTGATTTTAATTCATAGATTTAAAAATCCGACACCATTAATTTAATTTAATAATTAAAAATTTGAACCAACTCGACCTATATACACCCATATTTATAATTATCACTTTATCACATTGTTTACCCTTGATTACGAGTAACAATTAAATTTATATGTGGTTTTAAGGATATGTGACATGATTTAATACAATTAAAGAACAAACTGAAATAGAGACTAAATTAATGAACAAGGAAAAAGCAAACTGCCAATATTGAGTAATCTTTCTGCGTTAGAAGCCTTTGGAAACAAAATATGAAGCAGACAAACGAGCAAAATAGACTATAATTTTTGTATATTGGTTGTATATCTTGTGTATTTTACAAATGGGGCTGTCTGTTTATATAGGGAGGGTGAAGAATTCTATACAAGGTAAAAATCTTATTTACAAGGTAAGATATCCCTAGAATTAATGGATTTAACGTCTTTATTGATTTGAGCCACGATTCCCGCCGAGATGTTTACATATCACGAGATTTCCGGTCTTTCAGTTACGCAAATCTGATAACTTTACCATGGGATGTTTTACCTTGATCGGCCTCGACGATCTCATCTCGAGGGCTTCGTTCTGATGACATCTGGTCTCGAGCTTCTCTACTCGATGTCCCGGTCTCGGACATCTCTTCTCGATACTCCGGTCTCGACCTATCGAAAGGAGACTTCAATCGACGCTGGTCATCAAATTCAAAACCGGTACTCCTATGCAAGTGATCGGGTTCGACCCTATACAGATAGTCCCCTCGTTTTTTGGAGAGTAATGACAAGAAACGATATGAGCCGCCGCTTTTAAGATTAGGCTAAGTGGAAACATACTTATGGTGAGAGACACGGAATTCGGAACGTTAAATCAGATAACACAAAATGTCTTGTTGATAAATGACGGCAGCATGATGACGCACGTGGCCAGTATCAAAAAGGTCTTTTCATGTACCAACTGACGACAAAATCTGCAATTCCTGCAAATACCAATTAATGCTTTCTCATTTTGGGTTTCAAACCGCCGCTTTTGAAAAGTATAAATAGCCCTCTCATTCTTCAGTTTCCAAGTTTGCGTCGTTTGAGCACCATATTGTCCAAGTTCTCTAAACTCTATTCTTCAAGTGATTTCTCTTTCTACGCTTGCATCTACTTGCTTTCCATCTCCTTAATTCCAATGCAAAGACATCTAAGTCTGTTCCTCAGAAGCAGCAACCCTCTTCCTCTCAACCTACTGAAGAGGCCGAGTCTGTCGTTGCTGAGGAAACTTCGACAGAGCCTCCTCTAAAAGCGTTCGAACACGGCTCCGACTTTAAGGTAGAGAAGGCGTCTTCTGTACCGGGCCGTGGTGAACCGGTCGTCAGATATATAAGTTCGATCACGAGCAAAACCATCGAGAGGGTGAAGATAGAATGTAACTGGGTCGGCAAAGATGTGGTAGTTCCCTCATCGGACGAGGCAATTACCACCCACGTGGAGGGCTATTTGAGTGTTTACACTTACCCTTTCACGTTGGGACCTTTGGACCCCATCATTGACGCCTTTTGCAAAAGGTACAATGTTACATTGGGTTAGATTCATCCCTCCGTTTGGTGAATAATTCATCTTTTCCGTTTTTTCGTGAGCAAGGTCGATGGGCATCCTTTCACCATCGATCATCTGCTGCGATTATACAGTCCCCGAGTCTTCCGAGGGGGACTAATAAAAAGCTCACCGGGAAAGCAAAGCCCCGTTTTCGAGTATTGACGAGGATAAGGACCGGGGCTGGATGAGCCGATTTGTTCGAATAAGGACGTCGGACCTAATCCCTGCAGAAGATATGTCGTTCCCTGAAAAGTGGAACATGAACCGTAAGAATCATTTTTCTATCCTAATTCTTCTGTTGTTTTTCCTTTGTTATCTCACTAATATATTTTGTAAGATGTAGCTGTTTCTCAAATGCCGGCTGCAATTCAGCATTTGGAAGAGTGGGTTTGGAAAGTGGTAGCTCAAAGGACCTACTCGGAGCGCGCCTGGCGTGAGATATCGAAGGGCCTATGGGAGGCCAAAAATCATGGTGAGACCGATAACACTTATATTTCACGCTTTATGTGATCGGTGCTGCCACTAATTCACTTCCCCCTTCCTTTGCAAGTCTATCGAAGGATGCTGAATTGAGGCCAACGTCCCCCGGTAGAGAGGTTCCCTGCCCTCCCCCTGTCTCGGAGCAGGAAGGAGAGAAAAAGAGAAAAGAAGCCCCCGGTTCTTCCGGGCCCGAGAATAAAAGAGTTAAGAAGAAGAGAATAGCTCGTAAGACCAAAGTTGCTGACTTGGCCATCCGGTTGAGTGATGATTCTGAGGAAGATAGAGGCCTCGATACTTTAAGCAACGAGCCATCTCGGGCAATCCCCGAGCCGAGGATCGATGAAGCTCGTGTTCATCGAGTAGAGGACCTCGATGGGGGGACGAGAACCGGGGCTTCCGTCGATGCAGGGGAGGAAGTGCAAGGAACCTCGGGTCTCCCAGAAGCAATGGACTCCCCTTCTTTCTCGGAGGCAACCTTCAATGAATCCCGAGTTGCAAGGGCGCATTCGCCGAGCAAAGACCATGTACCGGAAGGGCATTTTGAAGACTTCTTCGATGGTGTGCCATCGGCTAACACCTTTGGGCTCTAAGTGCCGAGGAAGAGTCCCTCCGCCGAGACGAGCAGGGCATCTTTCGGTCCCAAGTTGGTCGATAGATTTCCTGCTCCGAGTTCCAACCCTGATCGAAAGAGGATAATAAAGTTTGCCATTCCTGAAGACGCTAGGGCTCTTGCCGTGCCCGTGGGCGTGGCTAGCTATCTTCGGTGTCTGGTGACCGAAGAAGATCAGGTCGCAATGGACGAGGTGGATGAGGCCTGTTTGTTCAACGAATCTCAACAAGTATCAAATAAGGTAAAACTTCTTATAGGCCTTGTTCGGTGCTTGCCTTTTTACCTTTCGATCTGGGCTGACTATCTTATTTTCTTTCATATTCGTAGGCCTCAGTGCTTCATCATGAGGCTTTTCTTTGACTAAGGGAAGAAAAGGCACGTCGTGGGCGGCTCGAAGGGGAGGTGTCGGCCCTTCGGCTCGAGCTAGACTTTGTGCGCAAGGAGAATGCTAATACACTCGACCAAATAGGGCAGCAACTTGACCGACTGAATCAGTACCGATCCGCATTGAGCGAGGCCAAAGCAGAAAACAATGAATGGAGAGCTAAGACCGATCTGCTGACCTCGGAAAAGGAAACCCTCCAAGCTCGAGTTGGTTTCTTTGGAAGAGCAAGTCTCGGAGGCACAAGAGAAAATCAGGACTCTGACTAAGAACACTGATACACTTCAATCTCAAGTCGAGACGCTTAACTCGGATCGTGATATTTTGGTCAGCGAGCTGCAATCGGCAAAGTCCGAGGTTGCCACGTCCAAAGCTGATGTCGATGATCTAATAGCTCAATACAGGGCCAATGCCGAGGCTGCCCAAGAGCAATCAAAGATTCTGGTCGAGTATGCCAAGTGCCAAACCCGCTTTTCTGTTCTCGAAGAGTTACAAGCTCGAGGCTTCGATCTATCCACCGAGGTTGATGATGCAGCAAGGATCGAAGCCGATGCTAGAAAGCGGTCCTTCCCAGAAGAAGAAGAAGACTCTGAGAATTCTGATTGATGCCATCCGTTGTATAATATGTCTTTTTAGGATTCTCACTTTTTGTAACATACTTTGCTTTTTATATATAAAAGATTTTCGTTTATCTCCCTTTCTTGTTCGATCTATTCTGACTCTCTGATAATTCAATTTGTAGAATTTTCTGCCCTTCAGGCTTAGTTAAGACTTAGCTTATTTCTCAGTAGTTTTTCCCCTTTCACGGCCGATTGAGTAAGGCCCAAGCCTCGAAAGAGGGCTGAGGTTTTCCTTAATAGGTCTTATTCCTTTTCGAATTTTATTAATTCGACGTGGCCTTGGCCCATTAAGAGATCGGAGTTCTGCCTTAACAGACTTTAATTCTCCTCAAGTCTAACTTGATTCGGCCTTAGCCTTTTATAAATTGGGATTTGCCTTAGTAGGTCTTACTTCCCTTTGAGTTTTATTGACTCGATAAGGCCTTGGCCTTTTAAGAAATTGGGGTTTGCCTTCACCGATATTACCCCTCTTCGAATTTTACTTGGTTCGGCCTTAGCCTTTTATAAGTTGGGATTTGCCTTAACAGGTCTTACTTCCCTTTGATTTTTGTGTGAAGTTCTAACAATAACATGTAATAAAATTTGAAGGGGCCCTTGGGCTCGGAGACAAGATATCGGTGCCGAAAAGCTTTTATTAGCATTCAGGTGCTTGTACAATTTGCTTAGGGGGTAGATCAATCTACTCGGGCACGGTACTTTCGACCGTTTGACCCTTACGTTGATCCCTAACGAGCTATGAGAAGTTCCCCGAACTGAAGTGGCCAAACAATGAATCGCAGTGGATAAGCAATCTTCTAATATTCATGGTCGACCGAAGTTGTGCACCAAATATTATTGCCTTCGATGAACGATCGATCTAAGTTAGCACGATTACTGGTTGCCTCATTATAAACCTTGCTGTAAAACCCAATTTGGGACAAAACCGGTCAAAGGGAAAAAGAGTGCAACGCGTGCTTTCAGCCCTAATGTCCTGTGCTTCCTAGTTCGAGATTACCTCGTTCAATACCTGCTGTCGTTAGTAAAACAAACAGAAAAAAAAAAAGATTTCATACCTTAACAGTAGTATCGCTTTAGGTAGCTTATGTTCCAATTGTTTGGCAACTGTTTACCCTCCATGGTTCCGAGTTTGTAAGATCCCTTTCCGATGACCTTCAAGATGGTGTAGGGCCCTTCCCAGTTCAGTCCTAACTTTCCTTCATTCGGATCTCGAGTATTGGGTGTGATTCTTCTGAGCACCAGGTCTCCGATGTTGAAGTGTCGAAGATGGGCTCTCCGGTTGTAATACCTTTCGATCTTTTATTTTTGGGCCGCCATTCGAACAAGGACCGCTTCCCTTCTTTCATCCAATAATTCTAAATTGATGTTCATAGCTTCTCGATTTGATTCTTCGGTTGCGCATCGGAACCTGATACTCGATTCGCCTACCTCGACTGGTATTAACGCCTCAACACCGTATACTAGAGAGAAAGGAGTGGCCCCAGTGCTGGTTTTCTCGGTTGTGCGGTACGCCCATAGAACTTCGGGCAGTATTTCTTTTCATTTTCCCTTTTGCGTCGGTTAACCTTTTCTTCAAGTTTCGAATTATGGTTTTGTTGGTCGACTCAGCTTGTCCGTTGCCGCTGGGGTGATAGGGCGTAGATAAAATCCTCTTGATCTTGTTGTCTTTGAAGAACTTTGTCACTTTACTGCCGATGAACTGCTTGCCATTATCGCACACGATCTCCTATGGCATCCCAAATCGACATATGATATGGTCCTAGATGAAATCGATCACTTTCTTTTCTCTAACTTTTTCGTAAACCTGCGCTTCAACCCATTTGGAAAAGTAATCAGTCATAAAAAGAATAAACTGAGCTTTACCTGGCGAATAAGGGAGAGGGACGACGATGTCTATTCCCCATTTCATGAATGGCCATGGCGATAGGACCGAATGCAGTGTCTTTCCGGGCTGGTGGATCATTGGTGCGTGCCTTTGGCACTCGTTGCATTTGCGAACGAACTCTTTTGCATCTTTCTACATATCGATCCAATAGTAGCCGGCTGAAATTATTTTTCGAACCAAGGATTCAAAACCGGAGTGATTCCCATATGTGCCTTCGTGTATTTCTCTTAAAATATACTCGGTGTCGCCTGGTCCAAGACATATTGCGAGGGGGCCTCCGAATGTCCTTCTGAATAGGGTCTCATCATCGGATAAGCAGAACCGGGCTGCCTTTGCACGTAATGCTCTCGATTCTTTGGGATCCGAAGGGAGTTTACCTGAGCTGAGATACTCTCTATACTTGTTCCTCCAATCCTAGGTCAAGCTTCTGGCCTTCCTCCACCACCGATCTCAAGAGTTGTACTACCTTTTCGGACTCAATCTCCTCATCTTCGACCGATGACTCCAGATTGGCGAGGGCGTCGGCCTCACTGTTTTGTTCTCGAGGTATGTGCTGTAAAGTCCATTCTTTAAACCTGTGCAACTGACTTGAAGCTTGTCCAAATACCTCTGCATTCGCCCTTCTCTGACTTCGAAAGTCCTGTTTTACTTGGTTGACCACGAGGAGGGAATCGCATTTGGCTTCGATTATCTCTGCTCCCAAGCTTTTGGCCAACTCTAAACCTGCAATCATAGCTTCATACTCCGCTTCGTTGTTAGTCAATTTTACAGTCTTAATAGACTGTCGAATAGTGTTTCCGCTTGGGGGCTTTAGTACGATACCAAGCCCTGATCCTTTCGAGTTCGAGGCGCCGTCTGTGAACAGGGTCCACACTCCCGAAGAAGTACCCGATTTGGTCATTAATTCTTTCTCGACCTCGGGTATTAGTAACGGCGCAAAGTCGGCGTCGAAATCTGCCAATACTTGAGATTTGATCGAGGTTCGGGGTCGATATTCGATATCGTACCCGCTTATTTCGATGGCCCAGTTTGCCAATCGGCCCGATAACTCGGGCTTATGCATTACATTTCTCAGGGAATAAGTCGTTACTACACATATGGGATGGCACTGGAAGTAGGGTTTTAGCTTCCTAGAGGCACTCAATAAAGCAAGTGCTAATTTTTTTAAATGCGGGTATCTAGTTTCGGCTTCACCTAAGGTTCTACTGACGTAATAAATAGGAAACTGTGTACCTTGTTCATCTCGGACCAGGACCCCACTCACCGCTACTTCCGAAACGGCGAGGTAGAGGTATAGTTGCTCACCTATTTTTGGTGTGTGCAGCAAAGGTGGGCTAGAGAGATACCTCTTAAGTTCTTCTAACGCGCGCTGACATTCCGGACTCCACGAGAAATCGTTCTTCTTTTTTAGCAAGTTGAAAAAACCGGTGACTTCTATCGGAAGACCTCGAGATGAATCGGCCTAAAGTGGCTATTCGACCTGTCAGCTTTTGTACGGCCTTTACACTGTCTACAATTGTAATGTCTTCGATGGCTTTGATCTTTTCGAGGTTAATTTCTATTCCTCGATTCAAGACCATGAAACCGAGGAATTTTCCCGAGCCCACTCCAAATGCGCATTTCTCCGAGTTTAACTTCATGTTGTACCGTTTCAACACATCGAACGTTTCCTGCAAATGGCTCAAATGGTCCTCTGC
Source organism: Nicotiana obtusifolia (assembly GCA_002018475.1). Taxonomy (NCBI): domain Eukaryota; kingdom Viridiplantae; phylum Streptophyta; class Magnoliopsida; order Solanales; family Solanaceae; genus Nicotiana; species Nicotiana obtusifolia. The sequence goes on from MCJB01004025.1 coordinate 155,225, forward strand.
TCGCAGGGACTTAACTAACATATCATCAATGTAAACTTACATTGTTTTTCCTAGTTCTTTTTCGAACATTTTGTTTACTAGGCGTTGATAAGTAGAACCCGCATTCTTTAACCCAAATGGCATCACGTTATAACAGTTTGTCCATTCGTATCTGGTTATAGCCAGAATAGGTGTCGAGAAAGCTAAGGGTCTCGTGGCCAGCGGTGGCATCGATCATGCAATCGATGTTAGGTAGGGGAAAAGAATATTTAGGGCATGCCTTGCTTAAATCTTTATAATCTATGCACATTCTTAACTTGTTTCCCTTTTTGGGAACTACAACTACATTTGCTAACCATTCCGGATATTTAACTTCCTGAATTGATCCTATATTTAAAAGCTTGGTTACCTCATCTTTGATGAATGCTTGTTTGACTTCGGATTGGGGCCTCCTCTTTTGCTTGACCGGTCAAAATTTAGAATCGATGCTCAGTTTGTGAGTCGTGTTTTGCGGGGGTATCCCTGTTATGTCGAGATGGGACCAAGCGAAAGAGTCTTCGTTAGCTGAAAGAAAATGAATAAGTTTAGTCCTGAGCTCGGAACTTAAGCTCGAGCCCAGGTATACCTTCCGATCCGGTGCATCTCCTCGGAGTGAAATTTGCTCGAGTTCCTCGACCGTCGACTTAGTTGCATCAGATTCGTCGGGGCCGACAAATGACCGGGGAATCCCGTATTCATCATCTTTGAGAAGCTCATGTTCGCCTCCGTTCGTTGAAGGCGGTTCCTGTGATTGTTATTTGGTTCTTTGGGAAGGAGCTATTGGTTTCGGTACTGCTTCTTCAACTGCGAACATCTCTTTCGCCGCATGTTCCCCTCCATAAACAGTTATGATCATAAACATTTATGATACCGCATGAGCTTTCACGAAGGTGCCCGCAAGCATGGCAAAAGAATCGATGGAATTCGGGGGCAAATTGTGGTACCAAGTCATTGCCCCCTTTGACAAGGTGTCTCCGAATTTCTTTAAGAGAACGGACTCAATATCATCGTCTTCGAGATCATTTTCCTTTATGGCGCATGTGTATGCTGTTACATGCTCATTTGGGTCAGATGTCCCATTGTATTTGGGAATCTCCGGCATGCGAAACTTCTTCGGTATGGGTTTTGGGGCGGCGCTTGATGGAAAAGGTTTCTGTACGAATTTCTTTGAGTCTAAACCTTTTAATACCGGAGGTGCTCCTGGTATTTGGTCCACCCTCGAATTATATGTTTATACCTTTTTATCATTGGCCTCGATCTTCTTCTCGCCTGACTCGACTCGTCTGGTTAACTCCTTGAGCATTTTCATGATCCCGGCGTTTGCCCCCGATCCGCCTTCACTTGGTTCCACTGTGATGGGTTCATTTTCAGGGATAATTTCCCGAGGAGGGCCGGTTCCTATCGCATTCGAAACTTGGCTCCGATTTGCAGCTGAGCAATGGCCGCTTGCTGGGCTTGCAACGTGTTGAATATCATCCTGAGGTTGATCCCATCCTTCTCGATGGGCCAGAGGTCCGATCCACATCGACCGCTATTTGGGAGTTAGCGTCGACTGGAACTTCATTACCGGGCGCCAAGTTGTTGTTTTTGCCCTGGTGGTTAAATTCTCCATCGACGTATTGAGGCACAGATTGAGAATGTGACATGATTGTATTGTAACCTGAAAAAAGGTATTCTGCAAAGAACAAGTGTAAAATAGTCTGTGTGACAGAAAATCGTATCAAACGATCACTATTATCCTTAGCCCCACGGTGGGCCACAAACTGTTTACCCTTGATTACGAGTAACAATTAAATTTATATGTGGTTTTAAGGATATGTGACATGATATAATATAATTAAAGAACAAACTGAAATAGAGACTAAATTAATGAACAAGGAAAAAGCAAACCGCCAATATTGAGTAATCTTTCTACGTTAAAAGCCTTTGGAAACAAAATATGAAGCAGACAAACGAGAAAAATAGACTATAACTTTTGTATATTGATTGTATATCTTGTGTCTTTTACAAATGGGGCTGTCTGTATATATAGGGAGGGTGAAGAATTCTATACAAGGTAAAAATCTTATTTACAAGGTAAGATATCCCTAGAATTAATGGATTTAACGTCTTTATTGATTTGAGCCACGATTCCCGCTGAGATGTTTACCTATCACGAGATTTTCGGTCCTTCAGTTACGCAAATCTGATAACTTTACCATGGAATGTTTTACCCTGATCGGCCTCGACGATCTCATCTCGAGCGCCTTAGCTTCGAGCTTCGTTCTGATGACATCTGGTCTCGAGCTTCTCTACTCGATGTTCCGGTCTCGGACATCTCTTCTCGATACTCCGGTCTTGACCTATCGGATGGCGACTTCAATTGACGCTGGTCGTCAAATCCAAAACCGGTACTTGCTATGCAAGTGATCGGGTTCGACCCCATAAACATATATAAAATAACTTTCGTGGCGTTATAATTTGGGTTTCAAATATGATTTTAAAAAAAAAAGATTTTCACGTATGCTCGTATCGTGTTCCTGAAAAGGTAATTTTGAGTTTGTCGAGTAGGTTCACTTAATGGGAGTGAACCAACAAAGTGTTACTCATTTGCTCCTAGTTGGATCGTGACAATTGTACTATTTCAATATTGAAATACTAATTTAGGAGATTTGCGTGTTTTTTCTAGCGTTTTAAAAGTTATTTTTGGGGCGAGCTCCGGGGCGAGTTCTGGAATCAGGCACACCAAAAATGTTTCGAGACGACGGTGTGGAGCGAAAGTCTCAAGAGGCGTACATCTAGCAATCCGGGGTGTTCGCCTGGGCGTTCGAGGCGTACGCCTGGGCGTTTGGGGCGTACGCCGGAACATTTGAGGCGTGTTTTTGTAGTGAGGCGTAAGCCCCAGAGACTTTTTTAAATTAAAATAAAATTTGTTAAATAATTCCTTCATATAATACCCAAATTCTCAAAAGTCAATTTGTAATGCTCAAAAGTTTTAAAAGGAACTGAAATGTATTGAATTTAAAAGTCAAGACCTTTTTTATTGATTAAAGTCCTAATTTATGGTACATTCCAAAAGCAATGAATATTTAATTATTTTTTTTTTACAAATGCAAAGAGAACTTCATTCTCCCTCGTAGCAGCAAGTTCAAAGTTCAAATTGCAGGTTAGTTATCCTTTTTGTTCCTCAATGTATAAAACTTTATTCTTTTCAACTCAGGTTACTTGTGCTTGTAAATATCGTATAATAGATTGTTTTGATTAGTTTTTTATGGGGATGGAGCACATCTATATATATAACTTTTTTTATATATATATATTTATAATTTTCTTTAATTTACAATTTTATCTATTTATAATATTTACTGTAATTATATTATTTTATAAAATATTAAAAATTAAATACTCATGAGGCTTACATTCCATATCTCGAAACTTACGCCTTACTAAAATATATGTAAAACGTCTCGTCCCCATATTTTTTAAAACGCTGATTTTTTCTTATGAAAGCGAATCTGATACAACGACGGCTTAATTTATTGGTTGTCGGAAATCTTCACAATACGGATAAATTCAAAGAGTCACAACTTGGTGGAAAATTAGTAAAACATGAGAGGAGGAGAAACTAATGGGCAAATTAGCATCTCTTATGGGTAGACGGGATTCCAACACAATAATACGAAAAAATATGAATTAGCAAAATTATCTGCATTAAGTCATATAAAGACGAATTAAAAACAAGACAAACTAGTATACTTATGAATTTAGAAAGAATAATGTTGAATAATCGAAGAAGATAGGGGATATATGCTGCAATTGCAAGGTTTTGTAAAATCTGATGCCAACCTAATTTTATCAAACAACAAAACTATCTGCAAAATGATTAAATGTCTTAGCAGAGAAAACCAACATGATGGCAAGATCGCACTAAAGTTGTTTAATTCTGTTTTCTGCCCATTAGATCTTCATGTAATTAGAGAAAGCCATGGATTGACTTTCATAACTCGTTATAATTATTACAAGAAAAAAGAGACTTTATAATTCTGTGGGCCAATTGTGTTTGATTTGTACACTAATGGTTCTATGTTTATACATCTTGTTGTCCGAATAGCCTAAATAGCATTCGTATTTGTATCATTTTAATATTGCGGCCTCCCTACTCTACCAGTTTTCATCCCATATCTTTTTCATTACCGCTTGGTTTTAACAAACTATGCTTAATTGCTAAGAGTATTTGCTAACTCTATTATATGGAGTTAAACTAAAATTTATAACGTTATTAAGTAAAATTATTTGCAAATTGCAACCAAGTACGTCATTATGTATCCTAACAGTTTGGCATGCAAGTTGGTTTGTTAAGAAAATAGTGTGATTCACTTTTTCTCTATATATTTTTATCAAACATAAGTAGTAATATTTTCTCTCTATTTATTGTCGACTTGTAATTATTTTATTGTTCAAATTAGCTCCAAAAAAAAGTTTTCTCATGCTTTAACTTGGTTCTAGAAGTTGTAATTTTTATGATAGGAGTCCTCCCATCATAGTTATATGGTTAATTAGTAGTGATCCTATTCTCCCATCATGTTAAATAAGACTGAATTTTGACTAGGATTTGGGAGAAGGACTAGTCCTCTTTCTATGTAAATATTTGTTGAATGATTATACACAAAGTAGGAGTTAATGTCAAATCTCCAGGATCACATATTAGTATAGCTTAGGTGCATGAGAAAGTTAAAAGCTGCAAATAAAATGTTGTAAAAAAGAAAGAATTATTTTAGACACAGATTTAATACATAAGTGGTCAGCAAACTCAGTCAACAATTCAATCGAAAAAGGAATATATTAGAGTTTATTTTAAGACACGAAAAGCATTACATTGTCAGCAAATTCAGTCAACAATTCAATTAAATAGTAACAACATAAGATAAGGAGGTTTAACAACATAGACAAAGATAATTATTAGTATAACATAAAGAGATTTAAAAACAAGTAAAAAACTAATTGAAGAGCTCAAATGGGACACAAAGGACACACATTCATACTTACCTTTGTATAGGAATCTTTTACCCATTTCCCCACAAAATACTATACTACAGTCTTCTTGTATAAATAAAGTACAATAGAAAAGCTAACACTAACTCATGTGCTTCCAACTATTGTTCCATCTTTTCATGCCCTCACCCACCTACCCCCCTTCCCCCTTCCCCCTTGAAGGTGTGGTCATATAAGATCCCAGCCATTGATCAAGTGAGTCCTACAAATAAAATAATTTTAATCAATGGTTAAAGTGATGTTTTAGGATAAACCAAGATATACTAGCCAATCCTCCAACCATGTGAAAAGTGGAGTTACTTAATACTCTTAAATTATTGAATGCTATAGGGATATGATATGATAGAATAGAAGCATTAATAGTTCACAAAACCCAAAAAAGGTTTTTTATTTGTTTATAGACATAAATTTGTTAAATATAATAACATAATATCATTACTTTCTACATAATTAAATTATTAAGGGGTTTGGTTAGGAATTAAAATTTCCTATACCTTGTATCAAATAAGCCCTAAGAGGAGAGAGACAATAACTGGAATGTCAGACAATACCAGAGTCTTACTCCACATTAAATAACTCTAGAAATGGACTATTTTTTTTTAACTCTAGAAATTGACTAAGAAAAGAATGGAACTCATAGAGCAGCCTTAATTAATATGAGAAGAATAAGTATAGAAAAAAAAAGTTTTAGATATTCAAGAAAATCTAATTGATTTTTAGCAAAAGTACAAGCAAAGAGTCCAAAAGACATAAAAACTAGTATCTAAAAAGAAGAAAATATAGGGCTAAATTTTTACTAGTAGTTGTACCACCTGCCAAACCCCTACCCTAAATTCTAGGGTTTATAGGGCAATGCACAGTAACATGTAAATACAAGAATGTTGGCCAAAAGGCAAAATGAAGGAGCCTTGAAAGGGGAATTATCATCATATTCATCATACCCCTAATGGGACACAAAGAGAATTGGGTGATTGGACCACAAAAGTCCAATGGAATAAATAAAGTACAAATACATGAATCAATTTTGGCCTGCACATATTTCAATAAATATTTACTTGTATCCAATATTTACATAAGATAATATCAACTTATCATGATTAAGTGACTTAATATATATTATATCATCAACAAAAATAATAACATATCCATCGTAATTCCATAAATATGGATTGAAGAGAATAGTGTGTATAAGATAGTAGTATATACACAGACCTTACTCCTTTCTTTGTAAAAGTAAAAAGGTTATTTCCGAAAATTTTCGGCTAAAAAAAACAAAAAAAGACAAAAACCAATAATATATATATATATATATTAATTAATCATAATTAAGTAATAATAATATTTAACAAGTACATATTATACATATATTGATTTGATATAAACAATCAGTATTGATAAGTTTTTACTCATCCGAAGAAAGAAAAAAGTGCCTTAGAACTTAGGGCATCAGGCATGACATTCCAAAGGAGTAGGATATATCGTGACATTTAGGGGCTCAAAGCATTATGCGACTCTCCCAAGAAGGAATTATCCATTAAAATACATGGAAAAAATAGATAAATTTGTGTGCCATTTTTTGGAAATTGTATCAAGAACAAGAAAAAGCAAATAATGGGTTGTCTTCAATTCTTTGGGTAAGTGAAACTTTTGGTTTTGGTACCACATGTGAAAAGCACTGGCCATGACTATGGAGGAAATTATTTGGATTTGAAAGCTAATCATTCAATTTAATTGACAATGTCGCGCTTACAAAATGAGAGGTCATGTTTATATTTTCGTGAATAACTGATAAAATGGTAGGTACGTTTTTGAAATAAATACTACTCTAGTAGGTAATCAAATTATAGCATTGATAAATTAGTCTTACTATATGTGCGTTGCACATGTTCGTTGCGTCAATAATAAATAATTATTAATAAACTATATTCTTCATCATATAAATAATCCTAATGTCATGTTTTAATCGAATTAAAATAATTTTAATTAAAATTTTAAACTAAATATTAAATAATGTGTTAGTACAAGTTACTCGTATTTACACAAAATTATTAAATTTTGGTCCAAAAAAAAAGAAGAAGAGTTAGAGATTATACTTCAAAGAATAATATTTTACTTTCCAATTGTAATTTCTTATAAGTTATTTGGTCTTCATTGTTTCCTCTTCTTTTTTTTTTTTAATTTTATTTTTGGTCTACTTGATATGTTTTTTGCCTTCTATCTTTTCAACTTCAATTTTTATTGCACCAATTTTTACAATTACGTTTAATTCCTATACAATTAAACGTCTTCCAACCTGATGCCCTCTATTTATTGTATTAAGTTTGAAAAGAAAGATAAAAATTTTACCCAACACTCATGACTATTTATCATATAATTTATTATTGTTAAAGAAAAACCGGTTAGGTAAAAGCATATATATATATATATTAAATAAAAAGATAATTTAGCTTTTTGAGAGATTAATTCTATATATTTTGTATTATCGCAACTCGCAACCAACCAAATATCATGTAGCTTCAAAGAATGTAACATTATTATTTATATTTACTGTCTTTGATATCAAACACCTCATGTATTGGAATATATCTAGAAAGTCATATGTAAATAAATTATTATCGCATTTATGGATATATCATCATGGACTTTTTTTAATCTTGAATAATTTTAAACTCCTAATATGTAGTTCAATTGAATTAAATTCTTTTGCTAATTAGTTAATTAAAAAGGTAACTATATTTATTTTCAACACTAAAGGAATAATTCTTTACCTTTTTCAGATTCTTATATTAGCTCATTCCAATTTTGAAATATTTAATTGTAGTTATGAAGGAAAATAAAAATATTTTCTTTATATATGTATTATTAAATTATTCAGTAATAAAAAAATAAAAGAAAAATAGACTAGTAAAGTAATTAGAAGGGAAAAGGGCCAAATATACCTTTCTACTTTCAGATATTATCTACATTTAACTTCAGTTATACTATCCTGACAAATTTACTCTTATCGTTATACTATCGGGCCAAATATACCCCTATAAGCAGCAAACTTTTAAAAATTACCCCTCAGTCCGTCAGGTGACCAGAATCTCCCAAATTATATTAATTAAGTTACTGATTCTTCTTCTTGGTCCACTATTTTTAAAATAATTTGCATTTACCTACTCTCAGAATTGGAAAAAATATAAGAGAAAAATATTAAATAATATAACCGTTAATAAACAAAATATAGTTATTTCAAAAATCTAAATTAGGTAGCTTGTCTAAATTCTAAAAATATTTACAACATCCCAATTTTAATGAATTCATTACACCAAACAATGGGGACTTTACAAGTACTAGTGATTGAAGTTGAAGTTCCTCGGAGACTTTACATTGTCGAATTCAACTTTGCTTTATTCAAATGCCTATACATTGTGCACTCTTAAATTAGTTGATCGTACTCTATACTAACCAGACAATGACAAAATATATTTGAATATAATACATGTACATACAGGGTGATCAACTGCATATAATTCACAATAAATAGATCTACAAAGTGTATATGGTTGAAAAATTAATAAATAAAATTAAACCAATTCCAAACCCATTATTACAAAAAAAGAAGTTGGTGCATTGGTAATTAACAATATTCATGAATAATTTGTATAGTTTAGTAAATTTAGCATTCACATCAATAGTAATTTTTGAAAATAGTAGAGCAAGAAGAACAACAAGTGATTTAAATAAAAGTAATTTGGGAGATTTTGGATTACTTAATGCATCAAAAGATAATTTTTAAATGTTTGCTGATGATAGGGGTAAATTTGGCCGGATAGTATAACGGTAAAGGTAATTTTGGCCGAATAATATAACGGAAGTTAAATATGGACAATATAAAGTTAAGATCTATATTTGATCCTTTTCCCTGATAAGAATATGAGATGCATTGATCAAGAAAACAATAGTATGGCTACCAAAAAAATATTATTCTATTTTTATTTTTTATTTTGTACTAAGATAATCAATTGTATAGAATTAATTTATTTTAATTCTATGGTCGTCTGTAAATCCATAATTAAGAATAAGGAACATCAAAAAAGTGCCAACCGACATTATCGATTTTAGTTATAATTTTCAATTGGTCTTGCACTATATTTTTTTATTTTTATTAAGATAATAAAATTATATAAAATTAATTGGTTATAATTCTATAAAAAATAATATCCAAACATAGAACAAGTAATTACTTTCTATTAGGAAAAAATTTAAACTCAATATATAGACAATAGTCCTAATTCTTCTGAGAATATATGTCTGCTTGATGTATTTTGAGTATGTTAAGATGTTTTTTTAATAAAATTAAATTATTTAATAGCTCTTGCAATTTTAAGCGTTATGTTTATTTTGTCACGTATAACGTGCAATCTCCTCAATGTACACAAAATAAACTAAACGTTTAAACCTAAATAAATTACAAAGTAGCGTGAAAGTAAGAATTTATTAAACAATTTTTAGCAAGTTCTTTGGCTGTACTAGAAAGAATAAAATTATGGTACTGAAATTCTAGCAAAATTTTTATATAAGATGAACTTTGATTGATTTTAAAATCATAAATATTAGGTCTTCTTACATATTAATTCAAATAAGAAATGCTTGAATAAGCAAAATTTTAGTTAATTTTAAAGACCTAAATATTAAAAAAGTAACTTAAATTATAATTTTGTCTATAAAATCTATTTTTAAAAGATAAAAAAGAAATGTATCATCTCACGTATATCATTTTAAAAAGTATATGCCAAGACAATGAATTTATATGAGCATATTACATTATACGTAAAGAAAATAAATGATATTGTTTTTTGTAAAAGCTATACTAAAATTAAACTTATGATAGATCGACCGCAAGGATGTTTTTTATAAAATAAATATATTACTTTTTTTTGCACCAATAGTTTTGAGAAACTTTTAGTTGACTTCAACGTCCAACGTACATTGTAGTTCATTGGAAGTTTAAATTTCTATAACTTTAAAGAATGTAGGTCTTAAAGGAAATTTGTAATCATTTTCGTAAGAAAATATCAATTCCTCAGTGTCAAAGTACGAAAGGAAAATGCAAAAAAATATTTTTATAAATTGGTTGCTGAAAGATCTAGATAGAAGTAAAGAAAAATATGATGAAATTAATAGAAACAAAGAATTTTCTACCTATTTGTCTCCTAAAGTTCTAGTTTTACAAATTTAAGGTTTTCGAATTACATGTAAATATGATCTATATTTTGTTTCATAAGTCAATAGCATCCCCTTAAAATGTGATTCACATAGCTGAGGGTAACGTCCAAATTTAGCTATTTGTTCAAATAGGAACAAAATTTATATAGGTAAATTTTTAATTAATTTTAAACCTTAAATATTAGAATTTTCTTGCACATATAATAGTTGAAAAAAGAAAAGATTTAGTATGCATATTTAGTTAATTTTTAAGTCCTAAATATTAGAGAAATAATTAAATAACTATACTTATATATTAGAAAAATAACTTAAATTACTATTTTTTTCAAACCTGAATTAGTGTTTGAAGGATAAAAAAAGGCGAACGACATTTCGCTAAGGGCTTTCGCGCTTTTAATATAATATATAGATATAGATTTACTTCAATCTATTTATTGTTATTTTTTTTTAAAAAGCAATTTACTTCAGATTCAGTCATGACCTAAATTACTACTTTTGTAGCCTGACACCTTAAATTGTAAAATTGGTATTTTCCAAAATTACTAGATTTTGGAACTAACTACTCTGATTACCTAAAGTTATTAATTTGCGTAAGCAATAATATCGTAATTAAAACTTGAGCGGGTCTAAAGAGAAAATTTAAGAATTATTTGGAATAGTTTTCTATGTATATTTTGGAAATAAATATCAATTTAAAGGTCTGAGATGACGCATAACCATAAAGTACTTGATCATAATATGATCTTATTTGGAAGCCTATTTGGATCTTGAGTACTATTTGCTTGTAAGAACAGAATTCTTTAATTGATAGTTACAACTCCGTAAAAAAGAATTCAGTCAAATTCTTCTTACATTGAACCATTGGTAATATGGTACTTGAAGTCCATTTACCTTTCATTCTTAGCATCGTGACAAATATTTAAATACATGAAAACAATATAAAAGAAATTCAATTTCCTTATTACATCATATGGTGTCTTTTTTTTTTTTTTTTTTCACTTTGATTTTTCTTTCGAAAACTTTGTTCTGGGAAGACAAGTATGAAGAGGAAGGAGCAGAGGGCCTGGTGAGAATATAAATTACTTAGTAGTGTTAATTACTCCTAGTAAGTTAATGATCACTCAATTTGCTACTTGAATATGTTTTGTTGTAAACTTGGAGAAGCCTTAGAGCTAATCATTTATAAATGACGGAGGGGTACTCCATTATTTTAATTGATACCAAGACTTGCCTATTCATAACATCAAGAGGTAAGATTGAAAAATAAGATCTTCCCCAACTAAAGAGTCATGTTTAATTAATCTTCTTCTTTTGAATAAAAGAGAGACACTTCTGGAAATTTCAAACACGAAGTGCATATACATTCGAAAACATGTGAATATGGAGCTCACATAATCTCCTTCATATCTCAAGTATCTCACTTTCCTTCCAGAAGAATAACTCAAATAGCCATCCACCATATTACTAAATTAAAAATAATCGACGAATATATATAGTATATCTATAATTTATATATAATATGTGTATAATTGTATTAATGTATAACTTTTGTATACTGACTAGGAGAAGTAAACAGTAAATCCGACTGGTTATTTTCTTACGTGTATAATCGAATATAGTCAATGTATAACACAAGTCCCTTGTTATATATATATATATATATATATATAGTATTCAAATGATAATACAAGTCCATTGCAATTTATCATTAACTCTTATAATGCATGCACATAAAAATGCTAAAGATTTCAGTCTAAAGAAGAAAATTGGTGTCATGTAAAGACGAAAGTTAATTTGCATATTAACATAGGCACTATATGAAGAAGAGTATTACATCAAACCAAATCAGATTCTATCTAAATGGATTGGACTCTGTCTTCTTACGAAGTGCTTTATCCTCGATGTAAAACTTTTTAATGCGAAATTAAATTTGTGCCAATACGAATACGGAAGAGAAACCTCCAAAAAAAAGTATGAACTGATTATAAATTTTTGGTTAGTTTTATATATTACATATATCAAATCTTTGTTCCTTTTTTAAAAAAAAATTCTGTGCTTCACTAACCATGGGTATATTACATATTTATAAATGGTGATTGTTTCCTCTATATTTAGACTGAATAAGGTGATTGAATACGTTGCTTCATCATTTATTTCTTATTTTTCTCGTTTAATAATGTACCACCATTTGGTGACTTTCTATTTAAGAAAAATTAATTCCAACCTTCAATCCTAACAAGTAAAGAATATGACAATGAGATGCATAGACCTCCTAATGTATCTCACACTTACAAAAACATAATTATTACTTCAAAGTAGCTGGGCAATTCTATATTTTTCTTCATTGTTAGGTAACCATGATTTGCTTAGTAAATAATTAAAAATAGGATTACTGTTCCTCAGTAAACTTCAGAAATTTTTTGCACGTATACAAAGACAACTTCCCACATAAACAATTATTTTGCAATACGTAGAAAAATACAACTTCCTACCTAAAACTTAGAATAGTATTATAGTGGCACAAGCATGCTTATGCTATAGTCAATACCAAAATTATTTAATGTGATAGATTGCAAATCTACCAAATCAATATTTTAAATAATTATTAACTCCCATTATTTCTCCGGATATATTGAATTAATACCATAGTCAGTATATCATCAGTACAAAATAAAATAAATTCTGTTGACTTCAATAATTAAAACTGATAAAAAGTGCATATCTAGACCAATATGCTTACGTCGGTTCTAATTAGTTAGACCCTTGTTTTCTTCGATCTCAAATTTTAAGTAATTTATTCAATAGATAATAGAATACATCTGGTGTGTCCAATATTCGCAATCGATATTTATTTATTTAGCTAGAAGTATCTGGTATTTAAAATTTATTGGCCTTACGAATTTAAATTCATGTTGGATACGTTAACTAAAGAAATAGTGTTACTCCATTTACCAATGAATGTTTTTGCTTTCAGGATTTAAACGGAGACTTCTAATTAAAGATAACGATTATGATGTTTTATACTTTAATAAAAAGAGCGTTGATTTGTGTGGTGTCTGATTTTTGCATGCATTAGATTATTGAAAGACTTGGTTCTTTTATGCGTTTTTTATACTATAGTTACGTGGAAAACATCCGGCTCAAAAGGTGAAAAATCAAACTACTACCCAGTAGTATTTTCTCCAAACACTTCACTACAACTCTGAGTCAACAATAAAGTTTACAAACTCTTGCAAACCTAAGGATTACCTCTAACCCTTGTAGCAATCAGCCACAGGCTGTTGCGACTGATTCAGATTAACTCTAACTTGAACAATACAACTAGAGCTTACAACCTCTTGCAAACCTAAGGATTAACTCTAATCCGTATAGCAACACGCCATAGTCTGTTGTGACTACTTCAAGTTAACTCTAACTTGAAAGATACAACTCAGGTACCGAGTACAATTTGCTTCTTAGAAAGCTGAAAGGTACAACTCAAAATGCTTACTATACTTTGAACTAGAAATAAAGAAAGACACATAAAACTCTTTATGGAGCTGGTCCTTCAATCTGATTCGTATAGCTTCAGGATCACGCTCTTAAATCTCACAGGAAATACTCACAAAAAGCCTTGCTATTTTGCTCTCAATTCGTGATTAACTTCAATATGTGTGCATCACCTGTAAAAGAGAACAAAATTGATATTTATAGAGTTAGTAGAATAAGGATTAACTAGAAGTCTAATGCTTTACTCTTCCTTGGTGGAAGAGTTCTAGTTCTCTTCAACTTCTAACTCTTTCCTTATCTTGGATAGAGTTTTCTTCAAGTAAGGAGTCCTTCTCCTTATCAAATATGCAACCTTTCGTTTAAGGATTATCAGAAATAATTATTTATACTTATCCTTTTATGTGCATGCCTTTTGCTTGATTATGCCCGTTACTTGTGTACACTGTCCATAGACCTGGTTCATGTATGTGTTTCTTTGTTAATCATCAAAACCAAAACCGCTCAGGTCAACAAATTTTCCCATTTTGATGATGACAAACTCAGTGCTTTTCATAAGCATGGAACCTGTTTCAACTCAGCTCAACATCAACACAATGTTAGAATACTTTTCATTTAAAGTCACAAATCATCAAGGACCAGGTTCATTAGGTTATAAACATCACAGTCCAAAGCAAAATCACACCCTATCTTCCCCCCTTTGGCATCATCGAAAAGTTGCACAATTAGGGTAAGTAACCAGGCCACCGGGGCTACTTCAAATGAAATCATGGATTCAATTTTTTCTTTTTCAATCTAAGGATATTAGCCATCCAAGAAATATCAACAAATAATTAGAGCAAAAACAGTAAATTTCATTAATTAATAAAATCCTACCACAAGGCATAAGAAAAAATAAAAACATAGAACCATGAGCAAAAAATAAAAAAATCCCACTTGGGTTACTGGTTACAAACTAGGCTTAGGAAGGGTTTAAAACTGGGAAGGACCAGGTTCTTGGTTCTTGGCTTGAAGCAGTTTCAACATATCTTGAAGAATACTATCATTATTCTCCTTTTACTTTGCAAGACTCAGCCTCTACTTTAGCCAATCTTTTCTTCAACCTTTCAATCTCAGCATCCTTAGATATTTTCTTCCACTATTTGAGACTCCTTGCTTTTTTTTTGGCAGACCAAGTTCTTTTAGACACAATTGAGCCCTCAGCCTTAGCCTATGTTTCTTCATAATTCTTTTGAGAAGTCTTTCTCTTTTTGGCACTAGGTGTGAGTACTTCCGCATCCTCATATTCATCTTTAAGAACCAGGTTTATCTCCTCAATCTGGACTACTCCACTAGCTTACCAGCCTTTTTTTCAAGCATCTTTCTTAGCATTCTCAGCTAAGGCCCTTTTTACATCGGCCTCACTCTACTTCTTCTGGCTTCTTATACTTCTTCCTCTTGTGGGAGGAGTTGCTACAGGGATAGAAGGAGCACTCTTTCTCTTAGTACCATCCATGCCCTTTCCTGCAGTCTTTCCAACTTTGTTCTTCTTCTTTTGATTGTAACTATCTGATAACTTTTGCATTAGATAAGGACTCTTGTCTATTTTAGCAAGAGAAGGAACTGGTTCATGAAACTGTTTACTTAACCTAACCAACTCATCTGCTGCACTCCTATCACCAGAAACATCACCTATCTCCTATGATTCTATCTCCATACTTTCATTCATAGTCTCCTCATTATCACTAATCTTTTCACTTAATACAATCATTGCTCCAGCTTATTCAGCCAAACCAACAAAAGGAGGTGAAGGAGATCCGGCCACTCTTTCTTCTCCCTTCCCCTCACAGCTATTTCAACACCCTCACTCTTTTTTTTTTCTTTTTCATTTTTACCACCAATTTTTCCAGACCCACCAGTTTCTACACCAGCAATCGTACCAACCAACACAAACCTATTTTTGAGATTCTCAGCAATTTTAAAAGCAACATCAGAAATTTTCAACCCAGAAGTTACTTGCTCAGTTTCAGATGAAACTGGTTCTTCCCCCCAGTCGCAGACTTGAAGGACTCATCAGAATTTTAGGGTTCTTCTGTTTGACTAGCTTGTAGCATCTCACTCAATTTCTTAGCTTGTTCTCTACTGGTCATTGTGTTGCATGCAATCATTTTGATATGCTTTTTCTTGGGGGTTTGGGTGGCTGAAAGTGTGGGTGAAGGTTCTTTAGGTCGTGAGGAAGGATTTTCAGAGTTTTTGGGATTCTCATGGGTGTTTGCCATTTAATCAGTTCAGAAACTTGAGAGAAATAGAGAGAGTTTTGAGGTTTTGGAGATTTTGATCTTTCAAAAAAATTTGAGTAAAAGGGTAAGGTCAGATCAATTTAAAGAGGGAAAGGTTGAGTGTCTAACGACACCTTTTTAAAGTCTAGAGGTCTAATCACATTGGAAGCTTCATTTTGAAAAGACGTTCGACTCTTCCCCAAATATTTCAGCAATTATGGCGCATGGGAATCTTGATGAAACTGGTTCGTTTGTAACTAATTGGTTCAAAAGTAGTTTGGGAACTCTTTTCAATTCATGATTCATATGCAGTTATTTCAAATTATGCAGAGTGTAGAATACATACCTTATAAGCTCGATGAATCAGGTTCTTCACTGAAAGTTCTCTTGTGTAAGACTGATTTTTCCAAGAAAATAAGGATAATATCATTAGACATCAGTAAGACATTTTAGCACATGACACAAGAGTATATTAATAAAAGCATAAGACTGAGCAATATCTAATCTAACTATTCACAAAATTCACAAATTATCTAACCAATCATTGAGTTAGAACCAATTTCATTTAGGTGATCTTAATCATCCCTAATTCTAACATGTTCCTTTCAACGTGATCCCTACTCAAATTTTTTTTGAAGATGTCAGCAATTTCCTTATCAGTAGCACAAAATTCCATAGTGACCAACATCTCTCAAAATTATCCCTTTAAAAACGATGCCCTAACATCTATGTGCTTATTTCTTTTGTGATGGACTGGGTTCTGGTCATACTAATTGCACTAGTGTTATCACAAAAAGATGGGGATACAACTCAGCTTCGACAGTAGACAAAGCCATAGAGTTTTGCTTTTTGGTGGCCCAATATACAAGAAATGAGCCATGAAAGTATGCCATACCTGAAGTGCTATTTCTATCAACAAGAAAACCTACATAATCAGCATCAGTATATCCCACTAAATCAAAATTACTACCTTTTGGATAGCATATGCAAAGACCAGTGGTGCCTTTTAGGTATCTCAAGATCCTCTTGACAGCCTTCAAGTGAGACTCCTTTAGATTTGCCTGAAATCTAGCATAAAGATCTACACTGAAAATAATGTCATGTCTACTAACGGTGAGATATAATAAAGAGCCAATCATTCTCCTATACATTTTCTGATCAATAGATGAACTAGATTCAACCAAATCCTATTTCGTGGATGTTGCAATAGGAGTATCAATTTCTTTGGATCTTTCGTCCTAGTTTTGTTACTGGGGATAGGTTCATGGACAGGTTACCTCGAGGTTTGAGGATCAATTCCTCTCTAGTCAGTTTCCCCTGTCAGGTTATCCTGGGTGGAAGGACCTGTTCCATCACCTGTTCCTTCCTGTGATGCAGCTTCAGGCTAGACTGTGGCTTCATTATTTGAGTTTCTTGTAAGTCCAATCTCTTCATCATCATGTTCCTACCTCTCAGAAAGAATGTTAGTTTCATCAAAAACCACATGTACACTTTCTTCTACACACATAGTTCTTTTGTTATAAATCTTATAAGCTTTACTATGTGAAGAATATCCCAAGAATACTCCCTCATTATTTATGAGATCAAACTTACCTAGGGAGTCATTACCATAATTGTGCACAAAGCACTTGCATCCAAATGCCCTAAGATGGGATATATTTGGCTTTCTCCCTTTAAGTAACTCATAGGGAGTCTTCTCAACAAGAGCTCTAGTCATGACCTATTTATGATGTAGCATGCAGTGTTCACAGCTTCTGCCCAGAAACTATGGGGCTGTTTACTAGAAAGAAGCATAGTCCTAGCCATTTCTTCCAATGTCCTATTCTTTCTTTCAATTACTCCATTTTGTTGTGGAGTCCTAAAAGCAGAAAAAAAAAATGATCTATGCCATGCTCATCACAAAATTCAGCAAATTTAGCATTTTTAAATTCAGTACCATGATTAGACATAATTGATGCAAGTTGATTACCTAGTTGTTTATGAGTTTTTCTAACAAATGAAGTGAACATGTCAAATGCTTTATCTTTAAATGTTAAAAACAGTGTCCAAATAAACCTAGAATAATCATCAACAAGCACCATAACATATCTCTTACCACCTCTGCTCAATGTTCTCATCGGTCCACAAAGATCCATATGGACCAGTTCCATCGTCCTGCTAGTACTTACCATTGTTTTGCTTTTAAAAGAGGTTCTTACATGCTTCTCCCTTGCACAAGCCTCACAAACTTTATCTTCCTTGAACTTAATGTTAGGCAGCCCTATCACCAAGTCCTTGAAGACTAGTTTGTTGAGTTGGCTTAGACTGGCATGTCCAAGTCTCTTGTGCCAAAGGAGGAGATCAGTATCCAACACACTTAAGCAAGTGAGTTCATTATCTGAAAGTGTGGACAGATCCACAACATATGTTGTTCACTCTTTTTCCCTATAAAACTATCTTGTCATTGTAAGATTAATCACAAAGCATTTTGTAGAGGTGAAGGCTACCATGTTACCTCTATCCCACAATTAAAAAATACTTATTAGATTATACTTCAGTCCATATATCAAGTAGACATTCTCAATAGAGTGAGAATCAGTCTTACCTACCTTTCCTACTCCAATGATCTTACCTTTCTTTCCATTTTCGAAGGAGACATTACCTCCTTTAAGGTCCTCAAGTGAAAGGAACTGGTTTTTGCTTTCTGTCATGTGCTTTGAGCAGCCACTATTTATGTACCATATTTGGCTGCTCCCCTTCACTTGGAACTGCAAAATAAAATAAAATCAAGGGTTAGTCTTATGAACCCAAACTAGTTTGGCTCCCTTTATATAGGTAAAATGAAAATCACATTATTTTTAGCCCAACTTGGTAGCCTATTTTTCCCTAGAATAAAATTTTTGTTCTTTTGATTTGCCTTCTCTTTTACAGTGCATTCACTTTTGTAGTAACCAGTGTTACCACAATGTGTGCAAATCTTGTTCTCAGGGAGTGTGAGGTACTTGCTTTTGGGATCACACTTAGGTGCAAAGTTTCCAAAGCCAAGTCCTCTTCTGTTGCTACTATGATGTTCTTATAGCTATGAAAGTGCATTAGAGGACCTGTTCTATTTACAAGTTTTGTCTACCTCATACTTGACCTTGTTCAGATCCTCCGTTAGGACTCTTACAAGTTCATCCCTCTTATATAGCTCATCTTTTACCTTTCCTAAATCTTTTTCTAGTGTGAGTTGTGTGACACTAGCTATTTCTTACTTATTCCTAACTTCAATTCCAGATTATCAGATCTACGTTCTAAGACAGCTATGTCAAGTGCATGAACCTGGTTCTTCAAAAAAAAAAAAAAATTTCTTTTTCAGTTTCACAAGCCCTAATTTCCAGGCTTTTGCACTTTGCTTTAAAAAAGTTACACTCTTTTGACAACTGTTCTTTTTTAGAACTTATATTCTTAGATTCATCAATTAAAGTTAGCAATAGTTCTAATAGTCTATCTTTAGAAATGAATTTAATTTTATCCTTTAGGTTTAGAAGACTTATCTCAGATTCTTCATCAGGTTCATCTTCAGATTCTTGAATTGCTATAAGAGCTCGTTTAGTATCATCATCATCAATGTCCTCATCTGAACATTCTTCCCAGACAGCAACCGTTGCTTTGGATGACCCTTTGTTGTATTTCTTCTTACCATGAACATGTTCCTTCTTTTTAATTCTTCTTTTAGATTTCTCCTTAATCCACTCGATTTCCCACATAGGAAAGTTCTTAATGTGGTTCTTATTACGACATTTGAAACATCCATTAGTCATCTGCAAGTGATCTCTTTTCCTCTCCTTCCATAAGCAATAGTAGTGATCATAGGATAGTGCTGTCCTAGTGGTGGATTGCTCTTTACAGTTTCCAGGTAATGCACTAATCTTGATCTATTCCTAAGGTGTTAGCCTCTTCAAGGATAACCTGCTATGATAACAATTGATGTTTTATACTTCGATACCACACAAGAAGGGGGTGATTCGTGCGGTGCCTGATTTTTGCGTGCACTGGATTATCGAATGTGTTCTTTACACTACAGTTGTGAAATAAATAATGCAGAAAAGTAAAGAACACAAGAATTTTTACGTGAAAAACACCCGACGCAAAAGGTGAAAAAACCACGACCTACTACCCAGTAGGATTTTTTCCAAACAATTCACTACAACTCTGAGCCAACAACAAAGTTAACAAACTCTTGCAAACCTAAGAATTACCTCTAACCTTTGTAACAATCCAGCCACAGGCTGTTGCGACTGCTTCAAGTTATCTCTAACCTGAACAATATAACTAGAGTTTACAACCTCTTGCAAACATAAGGATTAACTCCAATCCTTATAGCAACACGCCACAGTCTGTTGCGATTACTTCAAGTTAACTCTAACTTGAAAGATACAACTCAGGTACCTAGTACAATTACTTCTTAGAAAGCGGAAAGTACAACTCAAAACGCTTACTATACTTTTAACTAAAAATAAAAAAGACATAAAACTCTTTATGGAGCTGGTCCTTCAATCTGGTTCGTGTAGCTTCATGATCGCACTCTTAAATCTCACAGGAATTGCTCACAAAATGCCTTGCTATTTTGCTCTCAATTTGTGCTTAACTTCAGTATGTGTGCATCACCTGTAAAAGATAACAAAACTAATATTTATAGAGTTAGTAGAATAAGAATTAACTAGAAGTCTAATGCTTTACTCTTCCTTGGTGGAAGAGTTTTAGTTATCTTCAACTTCTAACTCTTTCCTTATTTTAGATAGCGTTTTCGTCAAGTACGGAGTCCTGCTCCTTATCAAGTATGCAACCTTTTCGTTCAGGGATTATCAGAAATAATCACTTATACTTATTTCTTTCACGTGCATGCCTTTTGCTTGATTTTGCCCATCACCTATATACACTGTCCATAGACCTAGTTCATGTATGTGTTCTTTTATCGATAATTCAAAACCAAAACCGTTTTACAGATTCTACCGTTTGCAATATATCCTTTGTAGTGTTACATAAATTCGAAAGATTTTGTGACGTGCTAACAGATTTAAAAGAGGAGGATCTTGATATATTTTGCTTTAAATGCAGATGTAATCTCATTTTCTTACTGTTCAATTTTGTTTTAGCCCACTTTTTCATTTCTTTATTTCATCTGTAATTTCTGTTTTACCCTTAAAATAATTTTGTAATTTAAAAGAAGAAATTCAACAAAAATTATACTAATAGTGACAGAGAATTGGCGTCATGATCAGTGGCAATAGGTGAAAAAGTAGTCAACGTGAGGGGTAAATACGGAATACGTCATCCTGACAGCAATACCCACTATGAGAAACACCCTTTGCTGACTACAATCTCTGAATAACCTCTCTGACCTTCCCATTAAATAAATGTAAAGAGTTTCGAAAAATAAATCAATTAAAAGAAAAGAGACAAAGTACAAAACTTAGAGGTCCCAAGATACATTGCCCCCACTGAAAAGTAGGTTGCTTTACAAATAATCCACCTCTTTCCACCAAAATAAATAAAATATAAAATAAAGATGTACTTTTAACAATATTTCTAATAAAATGCCCAAATAATAAAAAGTTAAAAGAAAATCAAGATTTTACTTTTCTTGTTTAGGAAAAAGATTAGACTTTATACAATATGATTATGTGGTACGTAAAAGTTTTTGCCGCTTTCGTGTATAATAAGATATTCTATGGAAATTAGACCAAAATATTGCTTTTGGATAAGACATTAGAAAGAGACCTAATTTTCGGAATGACATTTTATTAGACATGTAGAAGTTAAATACTGAATAAGCTAAATGTAAGAAAATAAAATGTAGAATACTCTATATTAATTGCAATTAAGAAGAATATCAGATTATAGGTTATTAGTATTGGATTATTGAGCATAAACTAAGACAATATAACTTGAATGATTTTACTGAGGTAATTTGAATACATACACAAAGTTAATGTATCTCTTTCAATTTATGTGAAGTAATTTTAATTGGGACAGAGTTTTATGGAGAAATAAAGATTTTTAAATTTATAGCCTTAAATATGCTATGAGTGACTATAAAAATATATTATTAAGGGTTAAATAAAAATTTAAAATTAAATTATTTTTGAATTCAAAAATGTGTCATAGTAATAATATATCAAAATAGCGGAGGCTAACTAGTTTCCGGATTGGTAATTAAAAAATAACCAGCATTTGCAAAGTCATTCAAAAATAGCCATTATTTTATGCGAAGATAAAATTTGAACAAAAATACCGTTGCTGAAACACGGAAAGTTTCAGCATAATATGCTAGATGGAGCTCCTGCGTATAAACATTCATCATATTATGTTAGAACTCCAACACTATGAAATTCCATCACACTAGGCTAGAATCTCATATGTATTAAATTTGAACTGCAACATACTATACTGGAATTTTCCTAAATCCTTATGGGCATTTTAGTTTAAATTTTATTTTTATATAAAAAAGTGACTAAACTTTGATTATTTTTAAAATTATGATTAATTTTCAATTAATAGTTGTAAATCATACTATTTCTAATATTTTTCCTAATATTATTGCATAAAAATGAAATAAGATGAAGTACTATTAATCTCATTTTCCTATTTCTGAGTCTATGGAGTCATTAATTTGAATTAATAACATCTTTAACTTCACTTTGACAACTGAATATTTTCATAGTCATTCTCGTAATAAATATTGTAATACCTATCTCTTTAAAGTTGTTTATTATACTCCTGTCATGTCATTAATGTATCTTATTACTTTAGTTTTCCGTTGAACTCGTGTCTTAAAAAAACTTTTCTCCAAATAAATTTATCTACCCCTTCTAATAATCTATATCTACTAAACTTTGAAGATGAAATATTTTATTATAGATCTCTTTATAGTTCATTCACACTTCTCTACAAATTTTCACACATAAAATAAACTATTAATATCCTCATATTTATAATAGTATGAAAACTATTTTATTTAAAAACATAAAAATTTATTTCTATATAATTCGGACTACGAATCTTATTTATATATAAATTAAATAAATTATGATACCAAATCCTAAATAATTATAGTTTACTACTACAACTTTAAATTAAATTTTTCAACAAATTTTGTAAATTAATGGCTGGTCCTAAGATTTCATATATTTTAATTTGAAAATTATGTATTTTGTTTTTTTGCATTTCTAAGAAAAAGCAAATACCAAGATTCTTTTGTGTAGTCCCAATGCACAAAACACAAAAGCACTGAGCCTCCCCTGAATTGGAAAGAGACCAGAAAGCCGACAAGAAACTCAAACAGTGGCAAAAACCCCGTAATTCTCTAGTATTCCCAAGCCTATTTTTGTCAAATAAAAAATAAAAATTAAACTACAAATTCTTTTATTAATTACTCGTTCTATTCCAATTTACTAATATACCTTTTTTTAGTTTGTCCCAAACTAAAAAGTTTTATATTTCGAAATAATATAATTTCCATTTTTTTTATTTTTATCTTTAATAAAAGAATTTATATCTACATAAATAAATACTGCAAATTTTATATCTCTTTTTAC
This sequence comes from Nicotiana obtusifolia, assembly GCA_002018475.1. Classification (NCBI taxonomy): domain Eukaryota; kingdom Viridiplantae; phylum Streptophyta; class Magnoliopsida; order Solanales; family Solanaceae; genus Nicotiana; species Nicotiana obtusifolia. The sequence continues at coordinate 178,788 of MCJB01004025.1, forward strand.
TTCAACTTTTAAAATGTATCACATAAAATAAGAAGTGGAGTAATCATTAGCGTATTTTAGCAAAACCCCACCAGACATAAACGTATTTTAGCACACTCCCCACCACCTATTTTTACCCTCGTCCTCCTTTCCTCTGCTTCTTCTTCTTCTTCTGATGAACACAGAGCAAAACACTGCAAACACAACAACAGCCCCTCGAAAAATAACCATTCCTTTTTGCCCACTAAAACACACAATACACACAGTGAGTAAACTCTAAAACACCAAAAGATTCACTTTTTACAGCCCCAAGAATCCAAGAACACTCATCAAAGCCCTTGTCTTTAATTCCTTTCAATTCTTAACATTCATATCTTTTTCCCATTTTTTGGGTTTTTGTAAAAAATGGAGAAAATTGTAGTTGTTGTTAGCTGTGAACTTAAAGCTTGTGGTATAGTGTAGTTTTCTACAAACGGTTGTCTTCTCTATTTTTGGCTATAAAAAATCTCCCCCCTTTTTTTTATCACTTTAAACTTTTTTCAACTCATAGAATGGGTTGCAGGGATATGATAGTACAAAATTTGGATCCTGTGAGAAAAAGAAGTGGTGGATTAAGAACTAAACAAGCTGGGCGTGGCTCTTGCAGAGGAAGTTAGTTCCTTTAATCTATAATTTTTAGCTGAAAAAAACAAGAAAAGGAAAGAGAAAACACAGAAAGTGTTTTTTTTCTCTGTTTGAGATATTCACAAACAAAAATTAGTGCAAATGGGGTATTTGTTGAAAGAGGTTTTGAAGACACTTTGTGGAGTAAACCAATGGTCTTATGCTGTTTTTTGGAAGATCGGTTGCCAGAATACCAAGTGAGTTTTCTTATTTCAATGAATCAAATTCTCTTTTTTTTTTTTTTTTTTTCATGTGGGTTTAGTTTTTTTTTTTTTTCTTTTTTCAAAAGTAAAAAATTAAATTGAATGTAGAAAAATGTAATATTGGCTTGTGTTTTTTTTAAGTGAAATTTTTTCCATGGCAGTGAAAAAAATGATCTTGGCTTGTGGGTTGATTTCATTTCTCTTTTGTGAAATTTTTGTTAGTTTTTTCATGCGGCTTAGCTTTTTTATTTTTTACTTTTGATTTTCTTTCTCAAAAGAAAAAAAAAAGAAGCTGAAAAAAATGTAATCTTGGCTTTGTGGGTTGAGTTCAGATTTAATGTTAATTTTTCTTTTTATCTTTTTTCAAGTTGGGTAGGGGCTTTTTTTTAATTAATTTTTTTCTTTTTAAAAAAGGGGGAAGAAAATGAAAGTGGAACAAGGAAATCCTCCTGCTCAAAAAGGAAAAAAATAATAATCTAGGCTTGTGAGTTGAGTTCAGATTTATGTGATTATTTTTTTGTTGGGTAAATGGAGAAAAATGTATTTGCTTTTTTGTTTATTTTGTAGAATTTCGTTTTCATCTTTTCGTTTTTCTTGTTGTTTTGAATTTTGTACTGACAATTGTTTTCACCTTGCTGAGAAAATGGAGGGCAAATGAAAGTAAGAAACTGAAAAAGTGTAAAGTCTGATGGTCCTTTTGTTGTTCAGCACTTCAGCTGCTGAAAAACTGTAAACTGAGTTTCACTGATTCTATTGTGCTCAGTTCCTTTCTTTGACCAAGCAAACTTAGAGCTTTGTAATGTGTAGCATAATATTGTGCTACACATTATTGTTTATTATGATATTACTTTACATGCTATGGATTTACAGAATATTGTTTCATTTTCTGCTTTTGGCTTTGTAATCTGGAAAATGTCATTTTCTGCTTTTGGAATGTTGTGGTTGTTTTAGTCCATTTTGTCTTGAAGAATCTTTGTGGAATGGAAAAAAAAAATGAAAGCGATTTGTTTTAATTTGCTGAAACCCTTTCTTCTGTTATGATTTCCTGTATGCAAACATACTTATTACAGGTTTCTCATTCTTGTTGGATTCTTTGTGTTGTTATTCTCCAATTTCTTGTCTCTTCTTCTTTATTTTATATACACTCTTCTCCAATAGTCTTGCAAATAGGAACACAGAACTGTCACTTTCTATTTTAATGACACTGAATCTTGGTTTATCTGCTGGTATTTTGTTAACCCCTTCACTAAAGTTTTTTCAAGTGATTCTTTAACAATTTTTTCTTTTACTGATTGGCAGGCTTTTAATTTGGGAAGAATCCTATTATCAACCTTTAACATTCTCTGGAATTCTTGGAATTTCTGAAGTTGAGAATCCTGAATTATCATTCCAAGATTGGGGTGTTTGTAATTCTCAGTTTATGAATCAGGCAGGGGAGAGAGTGCATTTACTCGTAAACAAAATGATGACGGAAAGTCAATTCAATCTAGTAGGAGAAGGGTATAATTTCTTAATTCAGTTTATTGATTCTATCTTTTTAAAAATGAGTATCAGCAAAGAGTTCGTTTACTTGTACCATGTCGTTGATATCCATAATTTTTCTTCTCAGACTAGTCGGTCGGGCTGCAGTTACTGGGAATCATCAGTGGTTTCATTCAGATGGTTTTAGTAGAGTAGCTCATCCACCAGAGGTACATATTGAGATAATTCCTAGCTTGCTGTGGTTAAGTTTTCTCCCAAGAAACAGATATGTGGCCTGTATTACATATTACACATGATCTGTACTTTCTCCATTGCAATTAGTATTTGAATAGCTGCCCCTGGGCTAATCACTTGTGTGGTAAAAAGTTAATATTTCACAATTCAACTTAATTCTGTCAAAGTTAGACACGGTGCTTTTTTTTTTTTTGGTTTTTTTCTGTAAGGTTAACGACAAACTTAAACTAGGTTATCTTTTTTATGCAACGATGTAATGTTATTTGTGTCTCATTGTATCTTCTGGATGCATTAACTGATACTTACTGGTGTATCCATACGATGTGGTTCTTTTAGGTACTGAAAGAGCTGACTCAACAATTTAATGCTGGCATCAAGGTACAATCTGTTTGAATTAACGCAAATGCTGTGTGTGTTTCTTTTGCGGCTCACTGATTCTTTATGTTTACTGATATGCAGACAATTGCAGTTGTTCCTATTCTTCCTCATGGTGTTGTCCAATTTGGATCATGCTCACATGTAAGTTCTTCATTTTGCTTTCCCACTTTAAAATCTTACTTGGTGAAAAATATCTTGGGCACTAAGGTACTCGAATTATATCTACCATCATTGCGTACAACAATTTGTTCTCAAGCTAGATCCCTTAGTTGTTGCCTTAAAAGAGAACTTATGTTGATGAATCGGGGAATGAATAGAAGAATATATAGGGGATTCGTATTGCGGATCCAACTAGTTTGGGATTTAGGCTAACTGATTGATTAAACTTTTTCTTTTCAATTTTACTATCATAAATTATGTAAAGTAAAATGGTCATTTTGGCTGCCTCAGATAATGGAGAATATGGGTTTTGTGGAGGATGCGAGGATGCTGATAGGTCAACTAGGATGTGTTCCTGGTGTCTTGTTATCTGATGAAAATGCAATGAAAGATCCTGCAGTTAACACACCAGTTTCTCTAGATTCTTATGGGAGAGCCAAATCAATGAACTCCACTCCAATTATTGCTAGCTGCAGTTATCAGAGTAACTCAAGTCAGACTGACAGTTCCGTTGGTCAAACTTCCTCTCTGGCTTCACAAGTTCAGAATAGAATCCTGTCTACTGATGCAACATTTCGAGCCCCCAATATGACCCAAAGTTTTGTTGATTCTCATGATCATCAGTTTCACAAAATTGTTCCAGAGGTGAAAGCAAACCTGTCTCCTAATTGCCACCTAATAAATAATGTGATTAAAGCAGAGGTGATTTCTCCAAACTCCAACATATGGATGAGTCAACAAGCTTCTTTGCACATTCCGAGGCCTCCCTTTCATCAGCATTCTTCTATTGATTCATTAACTGTAGATAGTGGCAGCTTAAGGTTGTTTGAACAGGGAATCACTTCAAATGCTGATAGCCATGATTTTGGTAAAATCAACTCTTGCACAAAGTCTACTGGAAATGGGCTTCAAATCACTTCAAAATTGGACGCATCATCTTCGTCTTATGTTGGAAACGATGTGATTACCAATCATAATTCTGATGGTCAGAGTTCACAATTTATGTGGGATGAGAGTAACGGAATAGTAGAAAATGATTTGTTTCAGGCACTCGGTATTATGCTAACACAGAATGAGCACCCGTGTTCAAGCAAGTATATGCAAGAGGTTTATGGTGAAAAACATGAAAACATGGAGCAGAATGCTTTACTTGAAAATAACAAATATGAAGATTCCTGTGTCCAAGGTCACTCGGGGGATGACCTCTTTGATGTTCTGGGTACCGATTTAAAAAATAAACTACTTAATGAAAGGAATAGTTATCAAAGTAACGGACCAGACTCGAACACAAAGGATTGGATTAAGAATAACTCTACTTCTACTTCCATAATTAGTCAGTATGCTGCTTCTTCGACAATCAATCAAGGAAAATCCAATAGTGGATCATTTTCTGCGGCTGGTTTTGAGCGTTTTTTGGATTCCATAGCATCCAAGTCTTCCGCCAAGCAGAATTTGGATGATGATGTTTCTTGTCGGACAACAATAACGAATTTGAGTAGCTCCTCTGCTCCAAATGCTGCATCTTCCTACGGCCGAGCTGGTTTCTCTAGTCAAATTCAAGGAGAGGTATTTGGCCAGCCCAAAACTCTTGCAAAATCAGGAGCAATGGTTTCTCGTTCATTTAGATCTGAGTGCTCCAATGAAAACACAGGAGCCTATTCGCAGGGTTCAATTTATGGGTCACAGATTAGTTCATGGGTGGAACAGGGTCATGAAACAAAGCCAACTAGCAGTGTTTCTACTGGATATTCTAAGAAGCCTGATGAGACGAGCAAAACCAGCCGCAAAAGGCTTAAACCAGGAGAGAATCCTAGACCAAGGCCAAAAGACCGGCAAATGATCCAAGATCGTGTCAAAGAACTGCGAGAAATTGTTCCAAATGGGGCAAAGGTTATACTTAGTTTTGAACTCTTTACCATTTCCTTTAATATATTTTCATTATTATTATGTATATATATTTCTTTCCTATTCTGTACGATGAATAATTTCTCTTATAGATGCTTTTTCCTTTTTGGATTTTATGATTTCAGTGTAGCATTGATGCACTACTGGAACGCACGATCAAGCACATGCTTTTCTTGCAGAGTGTCACCAAACATGCTGACAAATTAAAGCAGACTGGAGAGTCAAAGGTTTGCTCATAACCATTTAATCGTTTGGTGATCCCGTTGTCAAAACTTGGTTTTCTAACTAGGTCATGAACTTAAATTTCTGCTGGTGGTACTACGAAGAGATGGAAATATTTCAAGTTTAGAAGATTAACAAAGGAATCTTATAGCATCACTACTGTTAGCATAAGTTTCATACTTTACATTTTGCAAACATTTTAGTATTCTCTACAAAATGTTAGAGTGATATGTTAGCAAGTGATACAAGAAGCCTGAATCTACTTGAGGATTACTTACTACTTTTCCTCTGTGTTGTGAACCTGCAGATTATCAGCAAGGAAGGAGGACTGCTTTTAAAAGATCATTCTGAAGGTGGAGCAACATGGGCATATGAAGTTGGTTCGCAGTCTATGGTCTGCCCTATAATAGTTGAGGATCTGAATCAACCTCGTCAAATGCTTGTAGAGGTTAGAATATCTGTTAAATTATGAAGTGTTGCTCTTCTTTGAACTCATTTATGGTTCTAGCAATAGACAAGGTGTCATTATTGTTAGGGAAATATATACTGAATTTGTTTGTTCTCTGCAGATGCTTTGCGAAGAACGAGGTCTGTTTCTGGAAATAGCTGACATAATAAGAGGATTGGGCTTGACAATCTTAAAAGGGGTTATGGAAACGAGGAATGACAAAATATGGGCAAGGTTTGCCGTAGAGGTATATATCTACTTATCAGTATCCTGGTGGCAGTTGCTTCTTGCATTAGAACAATAGTACTTGCACTTTTGTCATCTTTAACACAACATAAATATTTGATGTTTAAATACAGGCAAACAGAGACGTGACGAGGATGGATATATTCATCTCACTTGTTCGCCTCTTGGAGCAAACATCTAAAGGTGGAGCAGAATCTGCTAATGCTATCGACAATAATGACACAACGATGGTGCAATCATTTCACCAAGCAGCTTCAATACCTGCAACAGGCAGACCATGTAATTTACAATGACGAACAGGCTATGATCTTCGTCTGCACGTGTTAAGAGTGAGCAGTCAACCATTACTCGCCATGACTAACATGTACACTCTGGCAGATCCTTTTGGCTTACAGCTAATCCTCATTTTTCGTCTGCCAAGTGCTAGAAGTATCCAGAACTCCCGAGCGTGCCAAGTTGTATCTAAGCCTGTTGTTCAGGACAGTAGATACTTTTAATTACTTTCACAATCCATCAATGTTGTAATATCTGGCATTCGGACGCTTTTTTTTTGTTTATTCTTACCTTGAAGTGTACTAATTTTAATTAGATAAAGGGAGAAGGGAGATGGAAAATGATAATGGGAGATGGTTCATGTGATGAGGAGAAGATTCTTGGTTTTACTGTTGTATAGAAAAGATGGAGATGATAGGAAGGGAGCTAGGGTGTTTAGTTAGCTGATGTGTAATCTATTCTTCCATTTTCTCTGGACTTGTTTCTCTGGCTTTCAATTCTGTTTTTGCCAGCTGAATTCTTCTGGTTTGCCTTGTCGACTTCTCTTCTTCCACTTCCACTTCATTATCCTTGGAAAAGAATGTTTTAAAGTCTAATTCATCTCTTATTTGACTTACATACAATCCTTTTTCTTCACCACGTTTACTTAATAAATATAGGAAATAATAATCATTACAAAAAAATGTCGACTAGCCGTTTTTGAGTCCATTGATCAGCTGATACGTTCATCTATGCTCTAGTACCATACAAAAATAACTACTATTTAACTGAGTTTTCAAGCAATAAAACACTTTTGACTTGATCAAATCAGTAATTCTTCCTCCACTACATTCAACTGGCCCTTATCTGCTCCTTTGAGAATGGATCCTGGATCTAATGTTTTCCCAGCTATGTTTTAGACTGTTTTGACGATCATTGTTGCGACACATTTGAGACTCTTATTAGAGCTTAGCCCACATTTTGGAAATGGTCCACTATGATTCAAATTGAGCAGCCGAAATATTTGGGCGAAGTGCACAGACAATCATTTTAGGGCTACTATTCATGGATTAGTCAGTAATGAATCGAAAACATTAATTTCGGGGCAATTCAGAACATTTCTGTCTCAAAAATTGAACTAGAAAACTGAAATTTAGGATGCATCGGCTAATTCCTACATAACAACCCTTCAGAGTAGCTACCTGGTGTCTTTTCTACGAAATATTTGCAACAACAACAACAACATACCCAGTGTATTCCCACAAGTGGGGTCTGGAAAGGGTAGAGTGTATGCAGACCTTACCCCTGACTTTAAAAGGTAAAGAGGCCCTTTTCGGAAAACCATCGACTCAGGAAGGGGAGAGGGGAGGGGCAATAACAAGCAAATCGATCTGACAACCAAAGCAAAAAATACAAACCTAGCAAAAGGTAATGCAATCAGAAAACCAAAACATAAGACAACAACAAGTAGTAACAGGAGACTAGGGATATAAATACAAAAAAAAAAGGAAAAAAAAGAAGAAGAAGAAACAGAAGGCACCAAGTGGTGTATCAAAGCTACTACTACAAACAAGGACAACACTCGACCACCTAACCCTTTACCTTAATTCTCAACCTCTACACCTTCCTATTCATGGTCATGTCCTAAGTGAGCTAGAGCAACGCCATATCTTGTCTAATCACCTCTCCTCAATACTTCTTCGGCCTGCCTCTACCTCTCCGTCAACCCTCTCATACCAGCCTCTCACACCTCCTCACCGGAGCATCAGTACCCTGCCTCTTCACATGCCCGAACCATCTAAGTCTCGCCTCCCGTATCTTGTCCTCCACAGGGGCCACACCTACCTTGTCCCTAATAACTTTATTTTTATTTTTATCTAATCTGGTATGCCCGCACATCCACCTCAACATCCTCATCCCCGCCACCTTTATCTTCTGGACATGACATGTCTTGACCGACCAACTCTCCGCCCCATACAACATAGTCGATCTGATCACCGCTCTATTAAACGACTTTGGCAGGGCCATGTTTCAACTACTCAATAGTATCCAGTGAAACTTCGTAACAATGACTATTTTTTTAATTATAGGGCTAAAAAGTAGCTAACTCATTACTTCCTCCTATGGAAGTTAGTATAAATAAGTCTCATTTTACAGTTGAAACAACAATAGACCCTTAAATAGGCCAATTATTGATTCGCTTAAAAGAATTCGGCAGAGATGCACGATTAATAGAGAGAAATTCCAGGAAAGAATTAAGGATTTAATATACGGTGATAGTGCAAAGAACTTTTACACTCTAGTAGCTTATTTTATTTTTCAGATTACTAATTTCACCTTTTGTAACATTTATATGTGCTTATATTAGGTGACTTGATACATTAAAAATGCTTCTACAGTATTGGGTGTTGGAATAATGATTCTTTGTGGAAGCACACTAAGCCATCATATATTCCTCAATGTAGAAGAGGATGCGAGAGAAATGATAATCTTGCGAAGTCGAAAATTAATATTTTTTATGGGCATTGAGTATCGTAATTATTGTTAAATATGAGTTTAAATGATGAAAAATAAAATATCACATTAGGTGCAGGATCATATTTGGATAAAACAAAGAAATTAAGACTCCCTATCATTCAAGCATGGACTAGGGAAAACAATCCATCAACGGAAACAAAGGAAAGGAAAAGTATCAATGACTAGCTATGAAAAAGGAAGAAGCAGGGAAAATCTGGAAGAAGAATCAATCAATGATTTGATAACAAAAAAAAAATAAAAATGATTTGATAGATAATTGACGGAAGTTAGTATTGGAAGGTCCCAAAATAAAAGAAAAATAAGAGTGCAAAGTTCTACACTGAAGATCGTTAAAGCCCGAAATCAGGGATCGATCATCAATCACTCAAGTAACAGAAAGATCTGCTCAGTGGAAGAAAAGCCTGTCAAGGACACAAGTCAAGGAAGATCAACAGAAACCTAACCTTATTCTTGAAAGAATCAATTTGTGATTCGGTGCAAGGATCAATTCCCTTGAGTTTGTAATCTCTCAAGATTCGCGTAAATCAAGAGTCAAGAAAGCCTCATGAAGTGTATATATATATATATATATATATATATATATATATATATATATATATATATATATATATTCCAGGTTTGAAACAGATATACTTTGAACAAACCATTATCACTCTTTTTGTTCTACTCCAAACAAGCATTGTACTTCTTTTAAGGTCTGCTGTGTAATTAGTGAGAGAAGAAAAAGAGATAAACACTGGTGAGGCATTGTATCAAGAAGGGAAAAGTGACATAGAAACTAAGATGTTGGTGTAAAGCTATATCAACCAACTTGTACTCGAGACACTTCAAATACTGAAAGAGATCACCCTTGCAACCCAAGGGGACTGGACGTAGGATTCACATTGAATCCGAACCAATATAAAATTCTGGTGTCTCTATTTCCTGCACTTCATTTCTGCATTATGATTATTCTGTTCTTATCTCTAATCGACTAGTTGGTACTAGTCAATTACTTAGAATATTGAAAATAAAAATCGTCAATTCACCC